>JAJOOO010022946.1:0-33312 GCA_029582685.1 Solanum piurae | reverse complement strand
CTCCACTAGTAATTTCAGCTGTGACCTTCGGTATGAGTAGCCCATGATTATTATTTTTTTGATTGTTAAACAATATCATATATAAACAAGATGACTACACAAGTTGTATTATAACTGATAGGTTAAAAGCGTTCTCAATTTGTTACTTTTCAGTTGCTTGTATAAACAATATTACGACGAGGTGGTCGTGAAAAATGCAATACAACCACTACTCCACTAGTAATTTCAGCTGTGACCTTCGGTATGAGTAGCCCATGATTATTATTTTTTTGATTGTTAAACAATATCATATATAAACAAGATGACTACACAAGTTGTATTATAACTGATAGGTTAAAAGCGTTCTCAATTTGTTACTTTTCAGTTGCTTGTATAAACAATATTACGACGAGGTGGTCGTGAAAAATGCAATACAACCACTACTCCACTAGTAATTTCAGCTGTGACCTTCGGTATGAGTAGCCCATGATTATTATTTTTTTGATTGTTAAACAATATCATATATAAACAAGATGACTACACAAGTTGTATTATAACTGATAGGTTAAAAGCGTTCTCAATTTGTTACTTTTCAGTTGCTTGTATAAACAATATTACGACGAGGTGGTCGTGAAAAATGCAATACAACCACTACTCCACTAGTAATTTCAGCTGTGACCTTCGGTATGAGTAGCCCATGATTATTATTTTTTTGATTGTTAAACAATATCATATATAAACAAGATGACTACGCAAGTTGTATTATAACTGATAGGTTAAAAGCGTTCTCAATTTAATTTAAAACATATAGATAACTCTTCTTCTTCTGTGTATTCTTGTTCACACCAAAAATAATAAAGGACTAAGCATGTCATCTTTAACTTCTGTATAGAGTTCCCTTTATCTTCAAAGCATCTCTGATTGAAGTCCACCAAATACATGTTGGGGCAATCCTCCATCTCGCTTTCTGACTGGATAGTCCTCCTTTTCTGTTCCAACTTATAAGAACATCAATTATGCTCTACTTGATGCCTCTCAGATTATTGAAAATTCTCCATAGCTGGTCTGCGCATTTAGGGGTCGTTTGGTAGGCCGCATTAAAAGAAATAGTCCATGTATTATGTATGGTATTATTTAGTACTATGTTTGGTAGGAATTTGAGCCTATGTATAACTAATCCATGGATTAGTTATACATCCTACATGGTATTAGATGATGTATTACTAATACCTTCCATTTGGAGGTATTAGTAATACATAGGATATAATACCATGGGATAAGTCACATAAAGACAAAAATATTCCTCAAATCATTTTAATTATTTTTTTCATTTTCTTGATTTTATGTTTTATATTTGTACTAGTAAATTTATTTAAATAAATTAGCTTACAAATTATTTAGAGAGAGTTGTTTGTTACTAAATATATCTAATACAAATCAATACAAATTTGAAATGTGAGTTATTTAACATTTACTAATTAAAAGGAAAATATATCACTAATTATTCGTATTTTGAACAATTTAAAAAATTACATACATATTAAAACTATAACTTGCAATTTTTATGTGTAAATGTAGATGGTTGATTCAATTTTACCATTGTTGACCGTCTTTTTAATTTTAAAAGTAGCTGGTTTATCTTTTTTAAATTGAAAATTGACATTTTGTGAGTGATCAATAGATGAAAATTATTTATCCTCAAATAATTCAAGTAGAAAATTGGAAACATGACAACAAAATTATTCTTCTCATAGCTAGTTAGAAGGCCATAAAAAAAAATATTTTCCGGCAATTATCTACCTTGACCCAATTCCATAATAATTCAAGGGTATAATTGGAAAGAAGATTTTTAAAGAGTTTTAATCCAAACACAAGATGGGGTTGGAAACAATGAACCAAACACTTGATAAAAATAAACCCTGCATTACTTATCGCTGCACTACTAATCCCTTCGTTATTCATTTTTGTACCAAACGACTCCTTACAGTGTAAAAAGAGATGGTTGATTGTCTCTGTTTGCTCTCCCACGTAAATACATCTTGAGCATAGTTGAGATCCTCTCCTTACTAGGTTATCCTGTGTTAGGACAGCCCCGTTTTCCATTAACCATACAAAGAAGTTTACTTTGTAGGGCATCTTTACATTCCATATCAACTCCATAGCCAGCAGTCCACCTGGTTGTTTGATCTGTTAAAATCTCTATAAGCTGATTTTACTGAGAATCTTCCTTGGCTGTCCCCTTTCCACACCATGCAGTCTTCATTATCAATCAATCCCTCTAAGGTATTTAGGAATTCTGTCGTTCTACCGATCTCCGAATCATTTAGGAGCCTTCTAAAGCTGAAATTCCACCCATTGTGTGACCACATTTCTTCCACAGTAGCTTCTTGATTCTGGCATAGATTGTAAATATCAGGATAACTTAGCTTCATTGGACATTGGCTTATCCAACTATTTTCCCAGGAGGATTCTTTTCTTCCAATTCCTACCTTTAAACTGGATCTGTTGAGAATAATTGGCCATAAATTCCTGATGGTTCTCCATGCAAAACCCATATGGATTATTCACTGGTTTCGTAGTCCGCTTGTTTTCCTCCCATATTTGTCTTTGATTACATCCACCCATAGAGAGATCTCTTCTGTGGCAAGTCTCCAATTCCACTTGCTTAGTAGGCTCTGATTTTGGGCTTTGAGGTTGCATATACCCAGCGTCCTTCCTTCTTACTGTCAATTAAAATTCCTACTTCACCAGGTGTATCTTCTTCTTCTCTGAGTTTCCCTCCCAGAGGAAATTTCCTCTCATGGCATTGATCCTCTTGGCTACACTTACAGGCATAGGAAATAAGGAAATCATGTATGTGGAAATAGCCCATGATTTTAGATGGATAGAATGTTTGCGAGACAGAAGTCTTACTGAAAAATCAGCATACCTGCCAGTCTGAAAGGGTTTTACTCCTATTGTTCTTTCGTGGTGCTGTGCTAATATTCTGTATTATGGAAAATTGGAAGCTTTCAATTTTTCATGCAACATCTGCTTATGTTTCCTGAATTTGCTTTCGTACTTGGCTGTTCCTCCTGCTATGTTGGATAAAAGTTTATAGGGTATGTTCCAATAGTCCTGGGTGAGATCGAAGCAGGACCTAGAATAATTTAAATTGCAATCATCTTGTGGTTATGTCTTAACATCCTGACTTTAAGTTATCATGCAGGATTGTGGTCAACCTGGATTTACCCTGGCTGAAAGGAGGAGGTTTGGTGCCATATTAAAAGAGTATGTAATTCTATTCATACTACTGAATTGCTTAAATATGTCATATATGATTGTGCAACATGAAGATAATGATTTGTTGTCACACTATGTGAAATGACTAATGGCTTCTACCAATCCACTTTTTCGTTAATGGAAAGTGGTTATCACTTCTTAGGGATTGTATATTCACTTTTCTGTTGGTATATTTGTAACATTGTGACAATAAATCTGCAATTCTTTTTCTCGTTTCGTTCTTTGCTGATGCTCTAGACATAACTAGTGTTTCTTTTAGTACTACCAGTGTATCAAATGTAACAAATCTTTCAAGAAATGTTTTAAAAATTTCATCTCAACTGAAACTAGAGTCAAGGGCATTAGAGAAGACTCAAGAAAACTGAGTACTTTTTCTTTGGCAGGGAACTAAATCTGGCTCTCTGATCTATGTTCTGTGTTCAGCTTTCATTTTTAGAAGCAAGTCAATTGAGTACCATGTTTTGATAAGGGAGTTTGCTCTACCTCTCTGATCACCCTTTCATTTCCCCTTTTTTCTTTAAAAAAAATTGTTTTTTTCTTTGGGGCTCGCTAGCATCTATCACCTCCTTCTGTCTATTGCAGATGTTGAACTATTAGCGTTTATGAATTTATAATCTAACCACCGATCTAAATTAAATGTAAATGATGGATTGATGGTTAGTGTTAGAAGCTAAGTTGCTCCGACTTTCGGTGTTGCACCCGTTTCGACACGACGTGGTGTGGATGTGGGATCCATACCGGATTTGGTCAACCAATTTTGGGTACTTTGAGCAAAATAGAGAAGATAAAAACAAAATCTAGGGTGAAACTGATGAAAACGGAATCGCTTGTATGTAGAAATTTCTATGTCAATCCTTTTCTTTTTATCTCCTTTTGGAATTCTCCTCTTGATTAACATTTTCTCCTCGGAATACCTTATAAGTTTTCCACATAACGTCTCATAATTTAGACATATAACTCTATTTCTATACGAATCCCCTCACCCGTATCCGTACCCCCAAATCTTAAAATTTAGATCATGAAGGATCCGGCCTCTAGATCCACACCCTTATCGGACAGCTAGCTTAGAAGCATGTATGAAGCTCACATGATTGCATAATATTGTTCAAAATCTTGTGTGGTTATGTGGTGTAAAGCTGTAAGCTGATGGAAGATTAATTTGAGAAGAAATGAAATTTTCCATTGGATAAAACCTGTGTAATCTCATTCCATTGTCTGGTTAAGTACTGTTATGTGATATTCCTATTTCTCAGAGGAAAGCTAGTGGATGCATATAGATTTCTTCACAAGGACACGGACATGGAATGTGGCTTCTCGTGGTCAGGAAATCCTGTTGGGAAGTAAGTGATTTACTGTACTGTATTCGTAAGTGCTTCCATGGGAACATGTTCTAGTCAAAGTAGTACTTTGTTTTACCACCACCATGTTATTCGTTCTTATTCTTTGGTCCTCTATAGGAACTGATGGTTCAGATGATAACATTACTTGCAGGTATCGCGGGAAAAGGATGAGAATAGATTACTTTATCGTATCTGAGAAAATGAAAGACAGGATTGTTTCATGCAAGATGCATGGACGAGGAATCGAATTGGATGGTAAGTTAATCTCAAAATGAAACAATACATGAACCTAATGGCTGCCAAGAAATTGTCAAAAAGAAGTAAATTTGTGACCTCAAAACGTTTACTAATATTCTATGATCGTCATAATTGTTACACTAGCAGATTTCACTTCATTTTTAGGATCTCATCGTTCCTACTATAAACCAGTAGCATTTGTTTGTGTGTGATATGAAGTCTCACTAACGTTAGCATCTTTCACGTATACAGCTGGTGTTATTGTCGTTAACTGTGTGTTTTTCTTCTTCATGCCTGTTATTTTGCCGCGTATCTAAAGCTTGATATTTTGTATGAATGGTAGGTTTCTATGGGAGTGACCATTGTCCAGTATCCCTTGAACTCTCTGTGAAGGATGATGCAGATACCAAACAAGGATGAAATGATTATGTTTAGACCCTAGTTCTTCGTACTATATATTTCATGCTAAAACACTACTTGCTGTTTTTTTTTTTTTGGAACCCTCGGATAACCCGCGACCATTACAACCTCTGTCACAGCCTGTGCCCTGAGCACTTCGTGCGCACGGGTAAACTCCACTTGTGTAACTTGCTGATCTTATTAGGGGTAATTTTCTAGTCCCAACTCCTAATCCCCTAGATTAAGCCTAATTATTTCAGTTCTTGGTTTCTTGTCAATATGGACACATTTTCCTATTAATTTAATGACAAGATTTGGAACACTGATAATGATGGTTTTGTCTTTTTTTAGTGTGAAAATTTCTTGTTTTTCTTCCTTCCAAATTTACAGACTAGAAGCGTTACAAAAGATACTCAAGTTACAATTTTATAATTAAAAAAACATTTTTTTCATAGGGAAAAGCCAAAGCCAAAGCCAAAGCCAAAGAAGTTTTGTCACTGTATGTCAGCTTAGAACCTTTCCTATTCTTAGTTTTTTTTTTGTTAATTTGTTTTTATTTTTATTCTAAGTGGAGGTCCAGGTTATGATTAATTAATCAAGGTTAGGACATCACTGATGATTAGAAACAATATATTAAACCTAATATTGATGATTAGACAAACCGCAATATTGCCATTTTCAAACTCGTACAATAAACCCTTGTCGTCTGATTCTTTCTCAAAATTCTGCACATAGTGGGAGCTCAGTTTAGGGTAATGTCGTAACAAGTTTATAATGTTTTTAGTTACAAAAGAAAAGAAAAAACTTTTTAGATTTTCTGGCAAGTCTAACTTGAATATCCAAAAGAAATCAAGAGAAAAAAAAACAGAAGTGGAAACTTATTAGATTTTTGCCACAATTTCAGGTGATTTACTGTTTTTGACATTCATGATTAATATTTTAGTCATTAATTTGACTTCAAATCTCATTTTATTATAATTATAATTAATTAGACAAACCTAAACGTATTTGGTTATAATTTCTTCTTAAGGGGAATATATTCATTGATTTAAAGAACCAATTACTTTGCTCTGTTGGCCACCAAAATAAGCATATTAGCTTGATACCCACTTCCCCAATTAATTGATTAATACCAAATCAATGAATTATAAGATATGTGTCATTTATATACGTATTTACCGCTTAATTATGAGTAAGTAATATGTATTCTCATTATTAAAGTTACATTTTGTAATTGGATATAAACACTAAAGATGAATATTTACGACAATAAACAAATGGTTTTTAATGTATACGTAATACAAATTTTATGCCATTGTGCAATTTGCACGCGCTATTAATTACCTACGTCAACATTTTTGTTTTTTTGGTTAAATAGATGCTTATATATATAAAAATAAATTAAGGTTAAAAACAATATTCATTATTTGAGGTTAAAAATTTAAAGGTCGTATTCAATTTCTATAATTGCGTGTTTGACCTTTCTTAAGTTTCATAAAAGAAAATTTTATTTATGCCGTTTGCCTACCAATAAACATTTTTTTTATAATAATGTTATTTGCTTCAATTCTTTTAATTACTATAGTTACATATTTTGTTTTAAAATACATAAAATATTGTATAACAATAAAAGATCGATTCCAAGTTAATGAAACATTATTATAAATAATAATTGTTATAAAAAAGGTTTCATTATATAACAATATTATCTACTTTTATTATTATAAAGATAACTCAACTAAATATCATGTTCTTAAATAATTTTTTTAATTTTTTTTTAGTTCAGTGAAAAATATCCTATTAAACCAGTTGTCTTTTCCCTCAAAAAGTATTTATAGTAAACACGCGGCCGGTAAAAAGCAGTATGCCAGTATTGCCACACTTAAGAGTGATGATTTGTGTTATAAAATAATAAAAATACATTACTTAATAATTACTAGAATATCTTCAAACTCAATGAGGCAACAAACCAGTAATTATTGGTCTTCTTAAATTGTGAAGATGGTCAAATTTATTTATTTATTTTTAGTTTGGGGTAGAGGAAAAGAAAAATGAAGATTAGATTCGTGAAGAATCGAATAAGGTGAAAGTTTAGATATTTAATCAATTAAATTATTAATATTTTTAAAGATGATTAAATTTTATTTCTAAAAGTTGGGCGTTTATATTGTTTGTTATATATGAGGTCTAACTTTAACTCACAATTAGAAATAATATTCCATTTTTTTTAACTTCTAAAGAAGCTCCAATTTAAAGTATAATAGAAAGTAATTTTTAATAAAAAAGGTATATTATGACAAGTGGAATTAATTTATTTTACGTGAGAGCTCAATTTATTAAAAGGACAAATAAATCGGTTAACTAGTCTCGAAAGTGAGGTTTTTTTATGATTCTGAAATCCCTTTGATTAAATAGCAAGTCGATAGTTTCATAAGTCAAAGAGGCGCGTGAGGCGAGAATGGATGTGAGTCGGATGAGAAGTCATAACAATTACAATGAAAATTAATTTTTAACGGTAACTTAATATTTTGAAACGTAGGAACTTATTCATTTTCTTGGAAGCTCAATTAATAAAAAGGGCTAATAAATTTGCTAATCAGTCCCGAAAGATAGGTCTTTTTTTATGATTCTGAAATCTCTTTGATTATAAAACAAGTCTATCATTTCACAAGTCAAACATGCGCGTGAGGCGAGGATAGATGTGAACTTAATAAAAAGTCAAATGATTTTAATGAAAAGTAATTTTCAACGGTAACTAAATATTTGACATGTGAAAACTTATTCATTTTATACTGAAGCTCAAATAATGAAAAGGGCAAACCGACAAATCTAAAAGTGAACCCAAACTAAAAGATAAAATAAAATAAAGCAATTTCGAATAGTAAAGTTATAATTTTAGGCAAGTTATATATTTAGTTGATCGGTCTAATTATATTTGCTGATTATTATTTTGATAGAAGTCCGATAGTTATAGGAGTGTTATTAGATTGGCAAAAGAGTGAATATAGTGAAACCACAGTGTCATTTTCAAGAGTTTGCTGTAGAAACACAAATAAAAAAAACCCCACTCACAATTTATTTGTTTTACTTCTCTCCCCTGCTCTGCCCCTTTTTTTCTATCCTCTGTTTTTTTCTTTTTTGGCACAAAGAACAGAGGAGAAATAGCTCTAACTGCTAGTATAAAAATTACTTCTCTCTGCTATAATACCAAAGAGAAAAATGGGAGAATAGAGAATCTCAACACCTATTTCTCTCTCTTCTTTCTCTCTCTCTGTGTCTTTATCCTTCTTCCACAATGTTTTTTCTCTTGTAGATCTTACTGATATATGTGCTTTGGGTATACCAAAAAATAAATTACTAATTATTTGATTAATGGCAGAGGCAAGTGGTAACATTGAGATATTTTCATGGTTGAAAACCCTACCAGTGGCACCAGAGTATCATCCAACCCTAGAAGAATTCCAAGATCCCATTGCTTACATTTTCAAGATCGAAAAGGAAGCTTCTAAGTATGGAATTTGCAAAATTGTACCCCCAGTACCTGCACCACCGAAGAAGACTGCTCTTGCTAACCTAAACCGGTCACTTTCAGCTCGGGCCGGTTCTAATGGCCCAACATTTACTACTAGGCAGCAGCAGATCGGGTTTTGCCCAAGGAAGCACCGACCCGTTAAGAAACCCGTTTGGCAAAGCGGAGAAACCTATACGGTTCAGCAATTTCAGGCTAAAGCTAAAGCCTTTGAGAAGAATTACTTGAGAAAGAATTCCAAGAGAGCATTGACACCTCTTGAAGTTGAAACCCTTTATTGGAAAGCCACTGTGGATAAACCCTTTTCGGTGGAGTATGCAAATGATATGCCAGGTTCTGCATTTGCGCCAAAGAAGGCTTCTTTGGCAGCAGGGGGTATTGGGGAAGTGAGTACTCTGGCGGATACAGAGTGGAATATGAGAGGAGTGTCAAGGTCAAAAGGGTCTTTACTGAAGTTCATGAAAGAGGAGATCCCAGGGGTAACTTCCCCTATGGTGTATCTTGCCATGATGTTTAGTTGGTTTGCTTGGCATGTTGAGGATCATGACTTGCATAGCTTGAATTACCTGCATATGGGCTCTGGGAAGACTTGGTATGGTGTGCCCAGGGATGCAGCTGTGGCATTTGAAGAGGTGATCAGGGTCCAAGGTTATGCAGGAGAAACTAATCCTCTTGGTGAGTCTGATTGGCACTCCTAGTATGTGAAAGTATTGATATTTGCTCAAGTGTTTGTCCTGTTTTCTGTCATCTGTACCTTTAATTATGAGAAGCAGTATAAGTCATTACCCTTCTTTTGTTTAGTTGTTTGCCAGCAGTGGATTATGCAAAATTGAACTAAATATGGGGGGGCCTTTCTACTCTTGGCCAGTCTATGAACCAACAGATTTCCCCAACTCTGTCTCTTTTTGCAGTTCACTGCAAAAGAATACAAAGCTCTGTTTACCAATGTCCAGGGATATAATTCTCTGTTAAGTTGTGCATGGTTATTCTTAAACAAGTACTTTGTTCTGCAGCAAGTACTTTGTTCTGCAGCAAGTACTTTGTTCTGCAGCAAGTACTTTGTTCTGCAGCAAGTTTGATCACTTTGTTGCTTTTAGATGATTGACCTCAGTTAATGTTTAGATTAATTCTAGTTATATATTCGTCACATTACATCTTTAACTAGTATACACAGTGAGCTTGAACTCTATAGTTTTGTATTTTCTTTCAGTTACCTTTGCTACACTTGGGGAGAAGACCACAGTCATGTCACCTGAAGTACTGCTTAGTGCTGGTATTCCATGCTGCAGGTGAAATACTGGTGTTGCAATGTCTGTTTTTGTGCTGTTGGTGGTCTACAAATTAATATTGTTGGCATTGTGATGGCCTCTGGGTTTTAATTGCTTCTTGTTTTGTGTACATAGGGGATATTTTTTTTAAGCTTTTAAGCTGAATGGGTATAGGTTTCATGACAGAGAACTAAAGTGGAATAAGCGCGAGCCAGATAATGTATTTTCTGCTGGAGAAGACACTTATATGGGAACCATTAGTTGCTGGTTTTGGGGGAAAACTGTCGATAGTATTTCAACTATGGAGTGGCTAATAGCTGTGTCATATCCGACATATTAAGGATTGCTTTTTTAGCCTTCTAATTGTTTTCCCAGTAAACATTATTAGATGAACGTAGATACATCATCTTTGTGGCATGATATATTATTATATTTCTCTCGTGACAAGACAACATTTCAAGTCCTGACTATCCTTTTTGAATTCAGGCTGGTGCAAAATGCTGGAGAGTTTGTTGTTACCTTTCCACGAGCCTATCACTCAGGGTTTAGTCACGGTAAGACAGTTTCTTTGTTAAATGTAATTATGTATTGGATCTATTTGTTCCTCTGTAATTGTTGTGAAGGAAGATGATGACAATTTTTGGGCTTTGTACAATTTTAAAATTTAGGATTTAATTGCGGGGAGGCTTCTAATATTGCTACTCCTGAGTGGTTGCGAGTCGCAAAAGATGCTGCAATCCGTAGAGCATCAATTAATTGTCCTCCAATGGTGTCACATTTCCAGTTGCTTTATGATCTAGCACTTTCACTGTGTTCAAGGTTTGTTTTCTTGCCATACGTAAATTTGATTATGCTATTGTTCCTGAATTATTGGAACCTTAAGGTAAATTATAATAGACTTCCTATAGACCTTTCTGCAGGTTTCCCTTCGTAACACTAATTCTGTTTTGGTTTTTTGATATTATGCTTACCTTCCTTATTTTGCTTTATTGCTTTGTTTGTGACTATTCTTTAACCCATTTATTATTGATGTAAAAGATTAGCAATTTGACTAATTAATATATTCCTTCGTTTAATGAATTTGATTAACATCTTTTTATAAATAAATCATTTAAAATAAAATTGGTGGTTTGAATTACTGGAATTATTTTAATAAACAGGTTTTAACAACTTCTGAATTACACAAAAAAAGGAGGTAAACAAGGAATGAAAGAAATAATAGAATATACCTACTATGAAGAAGGCTTCCTATGGAATAAGAAAGGAAACACACTACAGAATACCCCAATTTCCATTCCCTAAAATGAAGAAGGCTTTTTATGGAATAAGAAAGGAAACACACTACAGAATACCCCAATTTCCATTTCAAACATAAAATAATAGGTTTTGGAAAGAGGCTTGATGAGGAAGAAGAACAAAGAATTAGCATTCGAACTTCCGAATTCCTATGACCAGAACTTGTGTTTTAGTAAATGAAAATAATAGATGTTGGAAATTGAAGAAGAGAATAGTGCATAGCGTAAAGTACAACAACGGCCTTGCTCTTGAGCCAAATGAGGGTTTGGTTTAATCATCATGGGACAAATACACTTCTCCTCTCCTATGTTTCCAAGAGAGAGACATAGAGAGCAAAAGGATCGGTGATTATGACAGTCATTTTCCTTGTTTTTATTTTACGGCAAAAACAACCATTACTTTTCTCGGGTTCAGTTGCCTTGGTTCGACTAAAATAAGATGGTGGTTTGAATTTGCCGAATTTTTATAAAAAGATGTTTATAAAATTAATTAAACAAAAGAGTATATTGGTAAGGGCAAATTAGGCAAACAATAGAATTTTCACATTAATGGTAAATGGATTAAAACAAAAACTACCCAAAAAATTGTTGGAAAGAAATACAAACAAGTAAGGTACATGTAGTATTGTAAACCGCAAGAAATGTTAGTGTTACGAAGCGAAACCCGAGGGGAGGTCTTTGAAGTTATCTCAAAGAAAAAATAGATTACTAGTATAAATACATTCTATTTGTCAAGCCTTTTGGGAGGAGATATATGGAAGATGACTGACATAGAAATTTGTCTATACAAGCTATTCCATTTTCTTCAATTTCACCTTAGTTTTTTTTTTTTTTTAATTACATAAATTATAGGTATCTGTTTTGAATTTCTCTGTTGATTTTGGTCAAAGTACCCAAAATTGATTGTCCAAATCAGGTACAGGTTCCACATGTCGTGGTGACACAGGTGCGGCACCGAAATAGAAGAGTCCTCGCAAGTTAGATATTTCGAAGTAATGGATCTCCCATTCGTTTGAAGTAGTTACCCTATGCCCATGTCCGACAATATTTTTAAAATGTTTGACCTTCTAATGCTTATTAGATCACCTTAGTCCTTGAAAGATTAGGAATTTATTGCAGTAATTTTGCTTCTTTGACTTTTATTTATTTAGTTTTAACAGTGACATTGTATCGCGATGGTTATTTTATGGGACCACATGTTTAATGTTCCTACCAATCTATGCAAGGAAATTAGATCCTTTTAAGGAAGCTGATCATTGCAGTTCTGTTCATATGCCGATCCTTCTTTTCTGCTTTAGCGTATTTTAAAGGGGTTTGGGAGTGTGGATGGACAATGGTTAATGATAGTTTCAGGTATTGTGCGGAGTGACTGTGTCTTACTCTCAGTTTTTTTCTGAGGTTGCCGGATTTAAGGATGTTCTCCCACTCCTACTGCATTACATTTCTTCTTGCCATTGCTGCTGTTTCTTTCTGTAGCATAATCTCCTATAGTATAAGGAAACCATCAAAAGACTGGATCCTTCCAGATGATTTCATCTTTGTACATACAGTTGCAAGGAATGTTAAATTGAACTTGATAAATAGTAAGTTTTGCATTCCTGCATCTAGAGGGTCACACGGACTGATTATATATCTTTGATTAAAATGCTGCTTCACTTGATTTATGGTGGTTTAAACCTATTGAATATGTTTGACAATCTCTTTAGAACATCATGTATGTTAGGTAAGGGTCTCTGTGTTGATTTCTTTAGCATCTTTAATCTTCTACTGCAGAGTAACAAAGAACATTAGAATAGAACCAAGGAGTTCTCGCCTGAAGGACAAGAAAAAGAGTGAAGGAGATATGTTGGTCAAAGAACTATTTGTTGAGGATTTGAACTCTAACAATTATCTTCTTCACATTCTTGGAGAAGGATCACCTGTTGTACTTCTCCCTCAAAACTCTACAGGGATTTCTATTTGCTCTAATTTAGTAGCTGGATCCCAGTCAAAGGTAAATTCCAGGTTGTTCCCCAATTCATCCAGTTCAGATCATGAGGTGAAGAGTAAAAAAGATTCCGCATATGATGATCTCAAACTAGACAGGAAACAGGGGATGGAACAATTTGCAGGCATCTCTTTAGAGAAGGGAAAGTACTCTTCTTGGCACAGACTGCCACACTCTGGCAGAAAGGATGATGCCCAATCCTCTCCAGACACCGAAAGGGTGAACCTGGACACTGCAAGAGGAATGACTTACAAATGCGATACACTGTCGGAGCATGGACTTTTTTCTTGCGCAACTTGTGGGATCCTATGTTATACGTGTGTGGCCATAATTCGACCAACAGAAGCAGCTGCTCATCATTTGATGTCATCTGATTATAGTAATTTCAATGACTGGACAGGAAGTGTAAGTGGCGTAACTGCTACTGGTAGGGACGCAAATGCTGCAGAATCAGATTCCAGTTCTGGTATCTTCTTTATGAAATGATCTGTCGCAAATTATGCAATTCCTAATGTTTTAAATCCTGTCTTTTTTTTTACTCACATATCTGATTGGCAGGACAAGTTATGGTTAAGCTTTATGTGTTGATTGCAGGACGGTTTGTTAAAAGGGCTCCTGCCTTGATTGATGTTCCAGTAGAGTCATCTGATCGAATTCAGAAATTGAATAATGGAAGTGTAGAACGGCTTTCAAGGACCAAAGCACGCAAAGAAACTTCTTCCCTCGGCCTGTTGGCTTTAGCTTATGCCAATTCGTCAGATTCTGATGAAGACGAGGTTGAAGCAGATATTCCTGTTGAAGCTTGTGAAAGCAGACATATAGATTCTGAGGATGAGGTTTTTCTCCGAGTTATTGATCCTTACGGAAACCACAGACAAAAAAGAGCTGTATCTCAAGGTAGAAACTGTCAAAAATTTGACAATTCCGTTCAGTTGGAGAATGAAAGTTACCCATCAGGGGAATCAAATACTTTGTTAGGTAGGTCAAGCCATCAACCAAGATCCCATCAAGTCGCTGCAAAGTGTATTTCCAATATAGGAGAAATAGCACAAAACAATGCTGTTGCTCCATTTGATAATGCACGTATGCAATTTACTTCAACATCTGATGAAGACTCTTTCAGAATACATGTATTCTGTCTCCAGCATGCTGTACAAGTAGAAGAACAGCTCCGTCGAATTGGGGGAGCACATATTTCTCTTCTTTGTCATCCAGGTGAGCTCTAATTTGGTTTCTGACTAAACAGCTTACTCTTGCTGCAACAAGCTTTTTGTATGGCAAGGCTATCCAATGTTCGTCTAGGGAGCAAAAAACAGAGTTTTGGTCCCAGTTGCACCTGAGTATTTATTAATATTCATCTGTTAAATGAGATAACTGATTTGTTTTCATATTTTTCAATCATGATTTTAAAGATGATGTGTAACTGCTACTATTCTCTAGGAAAGAAAAGGTTACTGATAGACTTCATTAGGTAGTTTTGAGAAATATACAAGACTATGTGACTGAAAACATCCAAGTGGTTTATAATTGTACACTGGCACCATGAAAGGTATGATTGGGAGAAAAACTGCTTCTCATTTTATGTACTCATGTAGCTATAGTGTTGGTATCACCCAATTATTCTGATCTTGTGGTTCAATCACTTGGTATGATTCTATTGCATATCCCTGACACATCTTGAGATATTGGCAGACTATCCCAAGCTAGAAGCTCAAGCTAAACAAGTGGCTGAAGAGTTGGGGAGTGATCATTTCTGGAGAGAGATTTCATTCCGCGAGGCCACTAAAGAAGATGAGGAAATGATACAATCAGCTTTGGAAATTGAAGAAGCTATACATGGCAATGGGGACTGGACTGTGAAATTAGACATCAACCTCTTCTACAGTGCCAATCTAAGCCGTTCTCCTCTCTATAGTAAACAGATGCCTTATAACTTCATTATATACAATGCATTTGGTCGTAATTCTCCAGATAATACCCCAGAAAAATCAGAGTATACTGGAAGAGGTTCAGGGAAGCAGAGGAGAGCAATTGTTGCTGGGAAATGGTGTGGTAAAGTCTGGATGTCTAGTCAGGTTCATCCTCTGCTTGCTGAGAGGACTATTGATGAAGAACAAGAACAGAACAAAAGCATCTCAGCCCAGATTATTAAGATTGAGGTGAAGTCTGAGAGACCACGTGAAAGGACTCCGACTGGTAAAACTGTCGTTACAACTTGCAAGACTGGAAAAAAGAGGAGTAGTACAGCAGTAAGTAGGAATGCTTCGAATGCTCAATTAATAATAGCAGATGATCATGATGATTATTTACTTAGTAGTATCCTTCAGCAGCACCGGAAAACTAATCTTAGGAGTAAGAGGATTAAATATGAGACTCCTGAACCTCAAAATGATGTTGATAAGAAGAAGATATTTGGCTCACTCATTGATGATGATCCAGATGGTGGGCCTAGCACCCGTCTGAGGAAAAGGATTCCAAAACCGAGCAACGAGTCGCCCGCCAAGTTGGTGAAGGCCAAACCAGCTCCAACTAAGCAGCACGAAAGCAAGAAAGGTCCCAAGGTCAAACTTCCTTCTGCAAATAGCAATGCAAAGAAAGAACCTGTAACGAAGGGTCCTAGAAGTAATATAGGTAAAAGGATGAGGGAGGAAGGAGAATATCATTGTGACTTGGAAGGGTGCAGTATGAGTTTTAGCTCAAAGCAGGAGCTTACATTGCATAAAAAGAATGTATGTCCTGTCGAAGGGTGCAAGAAGAAGTTCTTCTCACACAAGTATTTGGTACAGCATCGACGGGTTCATATGGACGACCGTCCTCTGAAATGCCCTTGGAAGGGCTGCAAGATGACTTTTAAGTGGGCATGGGCTCGAACTGAACACATAAGAGTTCATACAGGTGCACGTCCTTATGCTTGCACTGAGACTGGCTGTGGCCAGACATTTCGTTTTGTGTCAGATTTCAGTCGTCACAAGAGGAAGACAGGTCACGTTTCGAAGAAGGGAAGAAGTTGACTGCGGAAGCAAATTGTAATTTGACATGACTGATGGAACTGTCCAGTTAACAGACATAGGGGTAGGTGTAGGTTCAAATTTCGTTTTGTAAGTCTCTCTTGGTACCAGATAACTCTCCTCAGTCAAGGTACCTCATTGGCCCCATTCATTGATTTGAAGTAGTTCAATTGCTTCAATCCTGTAAGAATTATTTCCAAAATCAAGGAATTTAACATTTGAAATTGAAATGTGGAAGTGGATTCTTCTATTTTTTTCATTTTCTCTCTTGTTCAGTTGCTGCAGGATTGGACTCTTGGTATGCTCTTTTATTTTGTGTGTTTACTACTTTACTTTTGTGTTACAGATAGAGGGACTAAAAGTTCAATCTTATTTAGTGAAGTCCTAGCAACATCATCATACAATATTTACTTGAGGAACAGATCTAAACATGCTCATCTTCACCTAGAGTCTAAGACTAGATCAAAGAATTCAGTCATTAATTTTCTACATTTATATCCTTTTTTTCAGAATGCCCTGTCATGTTTTCTTAGTATTTTGCCATGATTTCTTCACTTCCGTTATTATTATTTTTTTATTGTGTTTTCCTTGAGTCGAGTGTCTATCGAAAACATCTCTACCTCCCAAGGGAGGTAAGATGTGTTACTCTCTACCTTTCCCATATTCCACTTGTGGGATTATATCGGATGTATTGTGCACTAGATTAGCCGGTCTACACTGAATATATCTACACCAGCTATTGATAACTTGCTAAACACAAATGTTATTTTATGATATTTTCAACCAGAAATTTTATAAAAGGAACACCAAATGATCTATAAAATAACACGAGATCTTCATAGATTTTCTAAAATTCAGATTGTAAGTGTGTACAAGAGACCATATCCTCAATCTTCTTGCAACATATATATATATATATAACAAATAACAACATGCTGTGCGATATGTGCAAAAAATGCATTTCTTACCAATTGCCTCTCTATAAAGTAGTTGAAGAATCTTTTTCATGTTTTAGGCCAAGAAACTCATTAGTTGCAGTATAACAATTTTAAATGTAATATATATACCAAGTCATATACTATTTTTAAGAAATTCAAAAGCCTTACTAAATGCTTAACATCTTAATGGATTTCATATTTATATCTGTATTTAAAGTAAAAAAAACTCGGTGATTGCACTTTTCATCAAAATGTGCTTCTATTGATCTCTCAATTACGTTTACAAACCCAGAAGATAATATTCCTCCTCATTACACAATAGTATAAGGACATATCAATTATAAATCTTTTCACTTCTCTTGGCATTTTCTAATTTTGAGTATGCAATGCTATATGGAAGAACCCAAAAAGACATGATTTTACATTAAATATTGTATTTCAAATCAATTATAAGTCTTTTCGCCTCTCTTAATTTTTCCTATATATATTTCAATCTTATATTCACTATGTGTCTAATTTATGGGCAGCAGAAGTTGAACCTAGGTAGGGTGGAGTAATACTTTTGTTTTTTTTTGTTTCATAAAATGTTGATTTGTTGTTGTTTGTAATTATATGAATGATGAAGTTGAAATTATATAAAGTGGGTAATACTTTTGTTTCCTTTTCATTTATCAATTTTTAATACTCCTATTTCATTGACTTTTTATATGATAATTTCAAATTTTCATTTACGCAATTCGTTTATTTTTTAAATTACCATATATATATATATATATCCAAGGTTGTCATTTCTTTTATACTAGCCAATTCATAATGTATAAAAGACTATTCTATTCATATGATTTTCTAGTTTCACAAGATGCAAAATAAAATTATAATCATTTGTGAGGTCTTATTAATTGCACTAGATACGGATCCGTGCCAGCACCGACCCAATATATATATATTCTATTTTAATTTATTTATGTGATATATGTGGAATTTGAAGTTAATCAGTTTTTTTTAACATGTTTTTATATATTAGAGTCAACCAACTTTTATATATATAGAGAAAGAGAGATATTTTTTAAGTTGCTAATTATTGTGATTTATAGTACTTTTTATGTAATTTTCACATAATATATATTACTCCGTTTGTGTTCAATTTTTTTTTTATAAATTCTTTTGATATTTAAATTATTTAATATTGTGATCTCTCTCTCTCTCTTTATACCAATTTATGTGGTATAGATGAAATTTGAGAGTCAACGAAAACTTTTTATATATTTTCAAATATTTTAAGCTATTAATTATTATGACATATAATACTTTTTACATAATTTTTTAATATATATAAAGTGATAAAAGATAAAAAAAATAAAAAGAAAATAATAGAAATATGCCTGCTTGTAGCCTCTTCTACTAAGTGTATATTTGTATATGTATATATATATACACTAAGTAGTAATGCTCTTTTTTTTCCCAGTATTTATTTCATTTACTTTTTAAATTAGCACATAAGTATTATATATACAATCCAAGGTTATCATTTCTTTTATATGTTCCTACTAGACACGAGTGTTCGTAGACCTAATATCTATTATTTTTTTTGTCTCATTTTATTTGATATAGATAAAATTTAGAGAGTCAATTAAATATTAATGTGATTTTTAAATATTTTAAGTTGTTAGTTATTGTAATTTATACTAATTTTTACGTAATTTTTAAATAATATATGTTACGTCCCTTGTCCCAATATATGTAGCACAAATAGAATTTCAAGAGTCAATATGTTGTTAATCATTGAGATTCTAGAATACTTTTTACGTAGTTTTCAAATTAAATAATACATGTTACTTCTTTTGTCCCATTTTATGTGACACGGATAAATTAATTTTATTACTCAATCAATTTTTTTATATATTTTTTTTAAAATATTTTAAGTTGTCAATTATCATAATATATAGTATTTTTACGCAAATGTTAAATATATATATATAAAAAAATAAGACAACAAATTAAAACGAAGAAAAAAAGTTGACAAATATATATAAATAAGTGTGGAACCACAGGTGAAGCAGGCATGTTGACCGTCACATGTGGTTATCCACACTTATAGATAAGTAGTAGATTTTTGTTTTTTTTGCAGTATTTAATATTTGTTTAGGTAGTGAAGTAGTGACAATTTTATTATTTTCTTTTTCCTTCTAGCAAATTCACACTTTTATTATTTTTCTTATATATTTGAGTGTCATACTTTTTATGAAATACGATAATATTTTACTATCAATGTATCATGAATGATTATATTGTATTTCATAATATAATTATATTTATACAACTTAACAAATATTGATCAAGTAAATTAAAAACATAAATTCATTTCGTGAAGTTTAAAATAACAAAACAATGGAAAGAAAAGTGTTGTGCCCATGGATTTATAATTAATAAAGAACAATGTGCACTAAGACTAGTTTTTTTTTTAAACAAAGAGAAGTGTGATTCTAAAATAAGTTTAAGAGTTTTTTGATATTTTATAATTTGTAATCAAAGTATCATAAATAAATATTATCAAATGAAAATTAAAGGCTTTGTCGAATTTTTAAGGGAAATTTCGCAAATAGGCACTATAATAAACTTAATTATGCTCCATAGCTATAGTTTGCATATTTATGGGTTGCAACTACAGTGTAAGCTGTCTCATTCGTATAATTCACGGATTTATATAATTCACTGGTTTGCATAATTCGCGGGTACATTTGTATAGTTCAATTTATTTTTTTATAAACTCGAAATAACGAATTTATACAATTACGAACATCAGAAGTGTAAACAGTTATACAAATTATATTATATAAATTCTGAATTATACAAAAAGTTATACAAATTATATTATACAAATTCCGAATTATACAAACATGCGAATTATATAAAACTAAAAAGATGAGCCGCGTAATTATAGCTAAAAATAGGTCGCGAATTGTAATTAAGACAAACTATAGCTAGTTAACTAATTAACTAGTATATGTTTGCTTATACGCGTAATTTTCCCAATTTTTAAAGCTATATATATTGCTTTAACCAACCAAAAAACAAATTTCATGTATATCAGTCACATGTATTTTATAATTATAAAAGCGCGCAAAATTATTTTGACTTAAAAACATTTAAAATAAGTCAATTCAAACAATTCTTTAATAAATACTCCCTCCAACTTGTCCACATTATTAAAAATATTTATTCCAAATGACTTATTAATTTATAAAATTAAGGTAGAATTAATTTAAAAACTTCCGTTTTTTAGTCAAATATTTTTTAACATATAAATAGTATTGGTTACCTGCACAAATATTACTCATAAAGTTTCAAAAAAATTCTTTCATTATTAATATTAATATTGATGGATAAGACACATAAGTAAAATATATTAGAATAAATTAGTAAAATTGGTCTTCTTATTTATATATTTTTAAGGAAAGTATGAAGAAAAAAATTAACATGTAATATAAAATGGGAGGGATTATTTGATAAAATGTTATATTGAATTTTACGAAACATAAAACATTCTTATATTTTTTGCCTAACAAAAACATGGATAAGTGCAATAAATAAATATCCCTTAACAAACATTTTGTACAAATTTCATGCGAGTCCAATGAATACTCAGTTTGCTTTGACAACTTTAGTACACAATAAATGTTAAGAGTACTTTTATTTATTAATGTATGAGATTGATGAAGTTCACATTAAATTAACACCTTCTTAGTTCATTTTTATTTATTTATAATTGACTTAAGTCATACACAGTCCCTTAAAGTTATCTCCATAATTACTACAAAAAAATGTTCAATTTATGGCGGTTAATTTGTGGAAGTTTTTAAAAACTCCACTATTAATTCATTTTGTAACGTTTTATTCTAACTCCCACAATATAAATTATTTTGTGGTTGTTTTATTAAGGAGGTTAGAAAATTGCCACAAATTAGTATAGTTTGTGGTGATTATCGACCCCAAAAAATTTATGAAATCTTTTACTTTTAAAAATTATATTTATATATTCAAATTATATGATATATAACAATTAATGTCGAAACTTAATTTCATTATATATACACATATTTTGTTTCTTCATTTCAATCGGATTGTAATTTTTGATCCTCTATTTTTTTAATCTATTAAGATAGACTTGAATATTTTTTCTACTTTGTATAACCAATTTCACTTCAACGTTTTATCTTATATGGTAATACTTTAATTTGATTAGATATTTGTATTATTTAGTGATTAGATATCTTATATAGTCATATTCATAAATTTTTATTTATGCTTGCATTTTAACTTAATTTAAACTTTTTGTAATAATAATAGACTTGTTAAGATAAAATATTTTATTTAATAATTACTAATTAATAAACATTAAAAAGAAACTTGTTCTGTGCATCAAAAAGAAAATTTTAATATCTTCCCTCCAAAACATTAAAAATAACCTTAAAACAAAAATTTCCCCCTAATTCCCTAAAATCTCTCAAACCAACCAAATAACCACCCCTTTCCGTCACCCTCTTCCTTTTCCCTTTGCCTCTAATTTTTTTTTACCTCATTTTCAGGTAATTTTTGGAGTGTGAATTTTGATTTTTTGCTAATTAGTTTTTTCTCCTGTAGGTTTTGCACTATAGAATAGATGGTAACTATTTTTTAAAATATAAAGACTAGTCTTTGTTATGTGAGTTTGATGATCCATATTAGAATTTTAAATTTGTGCTATTATTTTTAGTATTATTTAATTTGTAGATATTTTGTATTTTATAAGTTGTTTAATCGAATGCATCAATGTCTCTACTTATTTCAGGATTTGTTTAAATTTTTACCACATCATAAAGTTATATATCGCCGACCTTCAGTTGAATTTTGGTAAGCCACAATTTTATTTTTGTTTAATTAAAAGATTATGTCATAATTTTATTCTTGATTGGATTTGACTATTGCAAATTAAAGGACAATTTTGCATATTAGATTATGATCAATATAAGTATAACTTAAAAAGTATGTTTTTTTCCTATTCAATATGGTAAATTATTGTATTTATAATTGTTTCTTTAGTAAATAGGGGGAAAAAGAGGAAGTGAGAAATACTTGAACTAATATATTAAATCAGATGAGTATCATTATATGGTTTTGAATAATATAAACCTAAAATTTGTTTACGTAGAAATAATCATGAAATTATTATTATTTACAATAGTGTGTATGCGAGAACATCAAAATAAATTTCTCTCATCCATAATTTATATTTTTTTGTCAAATCAAAGCTTTACATGAATTTTCTTTTGGAATGAATTGAACTTTGATTAATCTTTTTCAAGACGTACAAAAATATATGTGGATCAATATATGTTTATCTAATTATGTAATTTTTTTTATTTCAGCATGATGTGGAGAATGAATGTACTTCACCTTGGATAAGAGATTGAGTGACAACAACTAATTAAATCACCAAATAAATGTTATAATTTTTTTTTAATGTTTATTTGATGTGGATTTTTAATGATTTAAAATGTAATGTTGAACTTATTATACACAAGTTTCTATTGTTTTTGTTTGACATGAATTTCAACTTGTGACGCTTATAAATATAAATTTGTTTAATGGAATTTGATTTGTATTAAGTGTGTTATTTAGTAAAATTATTTATTTACATTATTTTTAAGGCTTAATGTAAATCAAATTTCACATTTATTATTAAAATAATAATAATTTCGTAAGACTCCACAAAGCAAATTATATAAATATTGATCTTATATTACACAGATTCTAAACTCACACAAATAAAATTTAAAAATATTGAGATCATATTGTGAAGGTTCAAAATTATCACATATTGATACTAGAAAACCTCTACAAATTTAAAAGTCATTTTGTGAGGGGCGTCGTGGAGGTTTACAAAAATCACTGCAAATATGCTCGTGGCAAGAGTAATTGTAGTGTTTTTAAAAATCGCAGCAATTTAATTTGTAGGATCCCTAAACTGCCACAAATTGATAAAATAACCCCCATAAATTGAGCATTTTTTTGTAGTTTGTAGTTCACGTAGATACTTTATCTTGGGCTTGTTCCAATTGAACACTTTGCACTTATGAATAAGACTAACACATCAATGACGAGGTCTAAGATAATAAGGAAAAGACCTTACAGTACCAGGATTAGTATGGACTACTTAGGGTGTCTTTTATATATCAGCAAAATGTATTGTAAAGACTCATATCCCGCACTGAGAATAGCTTACGCTGAACTGATTCATTAGTTAAAAAAATATACCTATTGAATACTGTGTGACAATCAACTAAAAATAGAATGTGTGTGTCATACACTTGCTAATGATGTGTCATAGTAACAAATAAGAAAAAGACATGTGGCATTTCGTCCATAATAAAAAGTAAAAAATAAATTAAAAAGAAAAATAATAGAAAAACTATGTTTTTAACAAAAAGAAAAAATAAAGAAAAAAGAAAAACTCTTCTTTCCCTCATTTCTTCTTTTGCCAGAACACCCCACCCAACCCACCCATCCACCCTGCGTCCATCCTTCCGCTTAATTTACTGAAACACGCACAAAGTTGCTGCGACTAAAATCAACGATAATCATCTTTGTTCCACCTTTTTTGTCTCAACGTATTTTTTTTCACTCATACACTTGTCCCTGTAGTTTATTCCGATATCCATCAACATTGTAGTTGTCATTTCTCTCAATCTCACTTTTTTTTTTCAATCATCAATTCAGATTCTCATTTTTTTCTTCTTCTTCTTCTATGTTGTGAGTTCTTTAGGATTTGAATTTTTTAACAATTTGAAAGAAAATAATTTCATATTCGTATTAGTCTTGCCGGAAAAAGTGAGATTTCGCCAGAATTATTTTTGACGCATTTAATTTTAGTTTTTGATAATATTAGTAATTGTGGAATGTCGCTAGTAAAAATAATCATCAAGGAGTGTATGGGAAAGGGGTGTGGTGGGGTCATGGCAAAGAAATTTGGCCGGATTTTTAAAAAATAATATGACATTGAAAAGTTTAATTGGGGATGACACAATCACTAATTTAACTAGCAAATTAAGTTTAGCAGATTCAGGTTTTCGTAAAAAAAGAAAAGAAAAAGTAGAACGAAAATAAAGTGCAAGAGATTTTTAAGATGACAAGTAAAGGGGTGTGAGGTGGGATTGTTTCTTTTTCTTGATTAAGAGCTTATTTTTTTTCTTTTTTATAGTTATTTAGTAATGTATGCAGGTGTGAAAAAAGTAACAAATTATCTAAAAAAATAATTTAAAAATGAAATAGGAACCTATCACGCGCTCAACAGCGGTGAGGTAAGCTTAGTAACTGCGAGACCTGTCAAGTTCCCACTTGATCCTGCAAGTCTATAGTCTATACTTCTTGCTTTGATGGCAATCGTTGGTTGGAGACTTTGACCGTAGGGATCAATTGATAGACATTTTTCTTGAGGAAGAGAATCCAGGATGAACGCTTTTTTCATTCGCACACTTTTGGGAAGAACATAGAATAGTAGAAGATCCAGCATGCAGAACACGACGATCATTATAAATTCACAAATTAGAGCAAAAGAGACGAAGGCCAAAGCATTGATGAAGAGGGGGAAAAGAGATATTCGCCTTTGACTTCTTCTCCGCCTACTGACTGCTACATGTACACTTATTTTGCCACGTAAGCACTTTGTGTTTAATAGGTATATGTTTTGAACAATTCAAATGTTCAATAGGTACAAGTCCTAGTTGAAATGTCTAAGTGAATTATGCGAACAACTTTAAGAGGTTATATATGACTTAAGCCATATAATTTGATTTGACATAATTTTTAAAAAGTACTATTAATAAATAAAAGAATAATTTTACTAAAATATAATTAATTTAAAAGAATAAAAGAGGAAACCAGAAAAATTAAAGCAAAGACAGAGAAAAAACAAGTACAAATACGTGATGTACTATTTATTTCGACTCATTTGCCACTGTCCCATTCAAACACACTCAACTTTACTGAATTTCTCAATTAGGGTTTTTACTGACTGAAATGCAGAGCAACAACAATGGAAGCAATTGAACAACACCAAAATCAAAATCAAAATCACAATCAATCATCAGATCAAACTGAAGAATTAGGGATTGAGTCTCAGAATTCCGAAACATTGTTGTTACCGTCCGATCTCAATTTCCAAAACCCTAAGCAAAATCAGCCAAAAGCTGATGAGAGTGACGATGATGATGAGATGGAGATGCAAGCCATCTGCGAAGAGCTTAAAAATCTGGTCTTGAGCCAGGTTCTGGATGAGGATGGAGGAAACCAAGATCTTCACCACCTTGATCGTGAAGAAAGTGGAAAACTCAAGGAAAAATTGGAAGATGAGCTTGAAAATGTTGAAGGGAATGATGATGGATGGGGATATGTCGGTGAATATGGTTATGATCAGTATGACGAGGATGGTGATGAAAACAGGAGTGGAAGTCGGAATGGCAATGAGATTGATGGGGAAAACGAAAATGGTTATGAAGGGGATTCTAAGGAAGCAGGGTTTAATGCTAATAGGATAAATAAGAGGAAGATTAATTATCCTTTAAGACCTGATGCTCAGGATTGCCCTTATTATATGAAAACAGGGATGTGTAAATTTGGATCGAATTGCAAGTTTAATCACCCTTCCAGAAGAAGAATCCAGGTACGATTGGCAGTCGGAATTGATGCTACTATGTTAGCAAAGTTCATTTTTTTGGTCGATCTAGTAAAATTTGACTGCAGGAGGTATGGTCTAGATGAATCTTATTTCCAGAGGATACTGGTGTGATTTACTTTCTTTTTTATCTGCTGCAATGCTCATTGAAGTAATGCTTTTAGTTGACGTTTTTTCCTAATCAATGAGTAGGATTGCAATTTATTGGTTTTAGAGGGAGGTCACTTTATCTTTGGTGTGGTCTTTCATTGCATTTGTTGTCTTAATATTGGTTCTATTTTGAAGCTTAACTGATGTTAGCTTCTTCTGTCAATTATTCAGCAGGGGACAAAGGAGAAGGGGAAGCAAAGGGAAGACAGCCAGGAGAGGCCGGGGCAGATTGAATGCAAGGTTGGTGGAATTTATCATTGTTTCCTATCAGGGCAGAAAATGCAAATCTTTGGAATTTGGATATACTGTTCTTGTTCTTTTATGAGTAATTACTTTGATCGAGGATAAAGATATCATACATGGTGCTGTTAGATCTTTTCTGAAATTAGAAACTTAGATTCACTGGCAAATTTGATCTCTGGTGTTCAGAATTAATGCTAAGTGCTAACACATTACTTTTGCTGATAGCTGGTCCATAATTATAGATCCTACTCTTAACAGTAAATAAAATGGATTGTCAAATGCTGTCTCTCTCCCCTCTCTATTTCTCTCTCGCTGATTTATTTGGGTAGTCATCATTGAGATTGTGAAGGCTATGATCAGGGTGTTCTATAAATGATTGACGTGTAGGAAGTGGTTTTACTTCATATATCCCATTTTATGTGGTGGTTTTTCCTTGCACCTGTGGTTCAAGAAAACATAAGAGGTTTTTGACACCTATGCTAAATATCAACAATTAAATTAGAGGTAGTGAGAGTTCTACATGATCTTTCAAATTTCTCCCTCGTGGAAGGTGAACTTTTTTTTAAAGGTAAACTGGGGATGATAAGTCTAAGTAGTTATGTGACATTTTCTTGAGACAAACTATAAAAGAAAGTATGCCACATAAACTGGTACAAAGAGAGTGCTTAAGATCATGTTGCAGCCCTAGTATATGGGAGGGAAACCAAGAGAAAGCTAATGTCTAGATTAATTTGCTAAACATTGATGTTTGAACATGAAAGCCAAAAGGTGTTTACCATCAGTATTTTTCTTGATGGAATGGATGGTTTAATGGTTGAGGCATAGGAGCAATACATTGGTATCTGAACCTTGAATTCCAGCAACAACACACAGTGTGAATCATTCCGTTCCAGTTTTGGAGGGTAAGTTTACAGTCTATCGATGCTTGTGAGTTTTACCAGGTTGCCCCTATATTAGTCGAGGTCCACTTAGCATCCTTACTCTAAAACAAACAAGGGGAAAAATATCATTAATCACAACGGTTGAATACTTGCCATTTGTCTTTTATTCAATTAATAAGAGAAAACGAATCTAGGTGCGAATGTTCACTCTGTGAAGATTAAGGTTGAGACTTAACATATTTCTTATGTCAATTGCTTGGAAGTTGTTGCTACCCAAGTTCCAATTCCTTTTCTCTGTATTCTATAGTGATAGTCCCAGCATAATAATGAGTTTAAAAACATGTAGTCACAAGTGACTTTGGGGAGATAGTTGGAATTGGAGAAACCAAAATTCCATGGCCAAGGGATTCCTTTCTGTTTTAAAGCTATTTGAGAACAGTTTAAGAATCAGGTTAGGAAGGCATTTGAAAGAGTTAGAAATAAAGTTGAGGGAGTTGATGAATGGAATTATAGGGTTTAGTAGAAAAGGAAGGGTTTGTAGGATGAGAAAAAGAGAAAGACGAGGGAAAAGAAAAACCAGCTAACATGATAAACACTCAGTAGGGGGGATGGGGATAAGGAATTTTAAAATCCAGAACCAGTGCTTTATGATGAAGTGGTTGTGGAGATTTGCCTCCAGTGAGCAAGCTCCTCCGTGGAAAGATGTAATACAGGCCAAATATGAAATGGATGATCACTGGATAACTAAAATGGTCACCGGCACTTACGGATCAAGACTTTGGAGAGCCATCAGAAACCATTGGCCAAAGCTCAGAGGAAACTGCAATATTAAATTGGGTAATGGTAGGAAAACCTCTTTTGGGGAAGATAGATGGCTAGAACAAGGATCTTTAAAAACTTTGTTCCCGGATATTTTCAGGCTAAACCCGCAGCAAAGGGCCACTGTGGCAGAGATATGGTCAAGCCAAGGGTGGAATCCAAGGTTTAGAAGATATCTAAATGACTGGGAGATCCATAGGTTGGTGGAGTTTTACAAGGTCGTGGGGCAGTTCAAAGGAACTACTGATGCACATGATAGTTTGGGATGGCAGGATCACAATCAAGACAATTTCAGTGTCAAAAGAGCCTACAAGAAGTTTAATCCTTGTAACAGTCAGAGGAATGGGTGGCCATGGAAGCTGATATGAAGAGAAATATTCATCTGAGTCCTAGGTGCTTCCTATGTGGTGAAGAAGTAGAGACTGTCACCCATCTCTTCCTTCACTGTAGGATAACCGACATTTTGTGGAATGTTGGGCATGAACTGGGTTATGCCTAGGAGAGTTACCCAGACTTTGAGGATTTGGAGCAGTTATGCAAGCATTATTGGGAATAAAGAGAGATGGAAAATCATTCCGGCTTGCATTTGGTGGTTTGTGTGGAAAGAAAGAAATCTCAGATGCTTCCAAAACAAGAGTAATTCCATCCGGAAGATTAAGATGAACTGCTTAGTTTTGTTTCTTTTTTGGTGTAAACAGGAGTACATGGAAGATCTAGAATTAGTTACAATGTTTTAGGTTCCTTGTAAATTTTGCTATAGGATTGAAGATCTTCCTGCTACTCTCCACAATTGTAATTAGGAACCTGTACTTTGTTGTGGCAGGTTCTTATTTTTTTTGGAATAGAATACAAGTTGTTACCTTCTTAAAAAATGATAAACACTCGAGTGATTAGTTGTAAACAATAATCAAGGGTGCTATGGTTGAATAATTAGATAATAACAGAATTCTTTCATCAGTTAAGCTATTGGTGATAGAATGAGTAAATTTGTGAATACAATAGGGTTGATGAATTAAGGGTTAAAGGAGAGGAATGAGGGGTTATTAAGGGATTCTTTACATGATTGCATACAGATGATGTAGGTTGGACAGCAAGATTGGAGGGAATTGATTTTAGTAACCTAGGGGAGAGATGTGGCTGATATTGGATGCTTTGGAGGAGGGGATAGGGAGGCAGACAGGCAGTCATAAGTTGTGTGGGGAGATAAAGCTCCGAGTCAGGATGGATTCACAACAACATTCTTTTATCTATGTTGAACAAAATGGAGGAGAGCATTGTCAATGGGCTAAGCCAAATTATATTCACTCTACGAATTCAGGAGGAGTCTCACTTAATCCATTGTTGTGATTAGTCGAAGAAGAATGCGGGCTGAATGTCAAGTGAATTTAGGCCTACAAGTCCAACAGAAGACTTTAAACTTTTTCAAAGAAGTGCCTTCTTTAAACCTAAGGAAGTGCTAGAGGTCACAATACCTCATCTAAAACTGCTTGTTGAAGGAAGATAGACATTTGATATGACTCTGATTGCTAGCGAGTGAATCAATTACATGATAAAAGTGAGGAGGTAGAACTACTCTGTGAGCTGAAGTAAAAAAGACGCACTACAATGACAATTAATTCTTTCTGCACTGGGATGGAGAAACATTATTAGAGAAAGATGAATAGAATGGTTTCAAATGAGATTGGAGAATATCAGTTGTATTCTCAATTTGGTCATTTTTTGGAAGCTACAAACTTTGTCAGAAGACCAATAGGCATATGTCAAGGGGACCTTTTATACCTTATGGTGTGGTGGTGTTCATAATGGACATGAGATACATTTATTAGGATGACATATACATTGGTGATGAGGACTATATTAGATGTTGTACATCTAGAACGGTGGGAAAGATTGATATGTGAGTCGCTATTTGCAGATAATCTATTGGTTTTATGTTACAGAATACAGAAAAGTGCATTCGTTCACCCACCTAAGAATGGAATACTATGGTTCCAGACAATATCAAGGTTGAGGATAAATATGTAAAAGTATGAGATTATTTAGGGTGTGAGGCATTCAACATTAAGAAGTTAGCGGATGCCTTCAACTGTAATAATACTCTCTTTGAAGATGTATCTATGCCTAGCATTATGTGCGACACATAAGGATTGTTGTTTAGTGCGAAAACGAATCATCAGAAAAGCTGAGAAGAGGTACTGATCTAAAAAGGGAAAGGAGATCTTGCTCACGAGTACTTTGTTAAGCAGTCCAACTTATTATATTCCCTACCTATCTATATCTATAACGATACCTCTTCTCAGCTCCTATGCCTGAATTTTAAATGCATCAGAGGAGTCATTGCTGATAAATATGAAGTTTATCCCCAGATGAGGATTAATTAGATCCTGTTGCCATATGGAGAACTTGATGAATCAGTGGAAGTATAAAGCAGGTCATAAAATTGGAACATGTTCTTGGAATTAAAAATGGTGTTGATATTTAGAAGTAACTTCACATTTTCAAATATGTTCAACATCATTTAGCCTGGTGGACACGACCCTTGATAGGAGGGTGTGGAGGTTGAGGATTCGGGTAGAAGGCTATTAGTAAATAATTTCGTGTCTGGTCTCTCTGATTAGTAGTATTAGTATTATTTTCTGTATTTTCATTATTGTACTAGTTCTATATTTCTCACTCAGTTTTCTTTTTTTAAAAGGTTAACTGGTATTATAAACAAAAGGAGTACACCAATAGTGTGCTCCTACATAATTACATCAAAAGTATGAAGGAACTGCCCAAAACAAAATCTATCACCTATATCCCTTATAAGCTGTCTAAAAATAGGGTAATGTCCCCTATATCCTTAGGTACAGAATGGATACACCAAAAGTAAAAGGTTGCTAAATAGTTCATCTTTATACTTTGGAAGGGAATGCTCTTGTTCCCCTATAATTTCTCACTCAGTTTTCTACTACTACTAGTTCTCTCGTATGCCTTTGTTTTCTTACTAGCCTGCTATTATCATTGCTCCTGTCTTCATAAATGTTGTGTTTTTGCTTTCTTTGAGCCGAGGGTCTATCAGAAACAATCAGTCTCTTTACCTGACAAGGTAGGGATCAGTTATGCACGCACACACTGTACCCTCCCTAGATCCCACTTATGGGACTATGCTGGGTATGTTGTTGTTCTTGTTTGTGTGCATGTTTTGAGCACATATAATATCCCAACCAGCAGATGATTGGATGCTCTTGGTAAAGAATGATATATTTTGTAGAAGATTTTGTGTGCAATTTTTTATACAAAGATTTCTTTTGATACATCAAAGTTATCTTCTATGGTGTAGAATTTTCTGATATAAAATCTTGTGTGTAGATTTTACATGGTTACTAATTTTTCTGGATTGAAGAATGAAGGAGATACATTCATACCCTGCTCTGATTTCTATGAGATAAATTCGTAGTCCCTCTTAAGATTTCTAATGTATCTCTCTGAAACCAGTTTTTTAGACTTCGTTTCAAATTTGATAAATATTGGTTGATATAAAGGAAAATAAGAGAGGCCCTAAAACAAGTAGGAACTAGGAACAAAAGGATGGAAAACTTATTCGGAAAGAAGCAGTAAGAATTTGCATTCCAGGAAGGTCCTGAACTATTTAAGATCTAAAATAAATTACTCGCTATATCATAAATTTGAAAAGCAGCACGTTGAATTCTACTTTTTTCCATCTGTATCTGGGCCTTTAAGTTGGAACGCTTAGGAGAAGATTCCCACCTTTTGTCCTTATGTTGGAGAGGTTTGTTATCCCTTCTCTCTGTTAGGGGGAAGTTGTTGATATCCCTTGTACTAGAACCTTACCTATTTCTCACTGCTAGTAGATTTATGGCCAGGGCAGTGAGTTGATTATGATGTTCCCTCTGCTTTTGCTCCATTCTGGAAGTAATTTTCTTATTGAAGTTTGTCAGAGTAGTGATTTTCGATTGCATAAGTAGGTAAATTTTAGGGATCTCCAATTAAAGGTTCTGTGTGGTGGAGAAAATGCTTCTTTTGCGAGGAACTATGTAAATTTCCTTATCAAACTATGTAAATTCCCACATCCGAATTGTAGTATTTTTGTTGAGCAATAATGATACACATAAAATTCAAAACAACACTGCTCAATTATTCCTATGATGCAATTTTTTTACATACAGAAAATCAATATTTCGTTTATGCAGTGTTCTTAAATATCTTCTTGGATATATTTTGAGATGGGACTGAAACATGGCCGAATGTGTTTTTGGGATAAGGAAACATGATCGTATGTCATGTAGAAGCTATCAGTAAAACCTTGACTATCTTGATGTGTCTACTTAGGATCCTTTGCCTTATGCAGTGATTGAAATTGATTTTTGTTAATGATGCGGGCATGCGTTGTTTGCTTTAAATGATTCATGGGTTGACAATTACGAAAAAGCTTAATAAAAAATAATGACGAGAACAGTAGCTATTAGAATATTTAGTTGTTGGTACAACTGTTTTTCTTTGTTATTTTCTGAATTTTGTACTCTTTTTAAATGCTTTTGTGCTTTTTAACCCCTGGTCCTACTGCTTTTAAAATGTGTGTTCATTTCTTTTTGTTGACGGAACTTAATATCTTTTTTATGCAGTAAGTAATTTGGATACAATACCCAAGAACTTTCTTGATTTTGGTAATTACTTGTGTCTTGATTTCCATTTTTTTCCTTTGCAGTATTACCTGACATCAGGGGGTTGCAAGTATGGAAAAGCTTGTAAATTTAATCATAGTAGGGAAAAGGGTGCCATCTCACCAATTGTGGAGTTCAACTTTCTTGGCCTCCCCATTCGACCGGTATTACTTCTTTCTGTTGTTTCAGAAGTTTGTAACTCTGAGCATTTTCTCCCAAGGGGTCATATTTGTTAATCTTCATTTTAGGGGGAAAGGGAGTGCCCTTACTATATGCGTACTGGCTCTTGCAAGTATGGGTCCAACTGTAGGTTTCATCATCCTGATCCTACCACTGTGGCTGGAGCTGATCTATCTTCTGGACATAACAACACTGGAGCTGTTCCTGTACAAGCTGCCTCCCATTCATCTGCATCTTCTTGGTCTCCGCCAAGAGCATTGAATGACACAGCTCCTTATGTACCAATGATGTACCCACCAACCCAAGGCACTGCTTCTCCAAATACTGAATGGAATGGGTATCAGGTAGTCCATAACTTTGCTTATTATCTGTTGTATGTTGTTTATGATGTGTGCTCTGTATT
>JAJOOO010022945.1:0-27265 GCA_029582685.1 Solanum piurae | reverse complement strand
TCTGGAAGCCCCAAACATGAACTATTATTGGGTATTGATATTCCTATCCTTTTGATCTTATGAAGCAACTCCTTCCCCTTCTTATATGCTGTTGATTTCCAGTATCTTGCTGCTTTTTTGTTCTGATGTAACATCTCTATGAGTTAGTGAGCTAGCTGCTAATAGATCTTAGTGTTCCCCTTTTTGTTGTGGATCACAATCTGGAAGCCCCAAACATGAACTATTATTGGGTATTGATATTCCTATCCTTTTGATCTTATGAAGCAACTCCTTCCCCTTCTTATATGCTGTTGATTTCCAGTATCTTGCTGCTTTTTTGTTCTGATGTAACATCTCTATGAGTTAGTGAGCTAGCTGCTAATAGATCTTAGTGTTCCCCTTTTTGTTGTGGATCACAATCTGGAAGCCCCAAACATGAACTATTATTGGGTATTGATATTCCTATCCTTTTGATCTTATGAAGCAACTCCTTCCCCTTCTTATATGCTGTTGATTTCCAGTATCTTGCTGCTTTTTTGTTCTGATGTAACATCTCTATGAGTTAGTGAGCTAGCTGCTAATAGATCTTAGTGTTCCCCTTTTTGTTGTGGATCACAATCTGGAAGCCCCAAACATGAACTATTATTGGGTATTGATATTCCTATCCTTTTGATCTTATGAAGCACCTCCTTCCCCTTCTTATATGCTGTTGATTTTGTTTGGTTGTACTTATATGGATTTTTTTCCCTCTGCAGTGGCAAGGAAACAGAATTCCATATTGAGCCTGAGATCACTTTGGAATTGATGATGGCTGCCAATTATTTGCACACCTGAGGTATTACTTCTTTGTCCTCAGGGTAAAATTCCTGATTGTACAGTGTTTCCTTATTCTTTCTTGGTAATACTTTACGATCCAAATATTCACATATCTGATCTATCATCTTCATAATCTTTTGTTCAATTGAAGCTTTTCTGTTGCCATTTATAACTGTTTTGTGTTTCATTTCTTGATATACCTCCCTAGTTTGTTCCTAACTGAGTGAACATTTCCCAGGAACAATATTACTTTGGGGCCCTAAGGTATAGAAGTTTGGAAAAAGCATTGAATTGCCATTGGAGCTGATAGGATGTGGATATTTTTAGTTGTTTCTGAAGTTGGCACTGTAACTTTTGGTACATATGTTGTCTCCCTCTGCTGGAGAATGTAATAGTATTAGACATTTTGGGGCCTCAGTTCTATCTGTTCCATGGTTAACCCATTTTAACAGCAGAATTTATCCCCATGTGGATGAATGTTCATGTATCATGTGGTACTTGAATTTTCAAGGTACTCTATACTCGACGTGTTTAGATGCTTGAAGGGCTACTTGAGATCCTCTTTTAAACCTTTCTTATACTACTAGTAATCGAGTCCTTATTGATTGAGCACTATGAGAGAAGATTGCTAGTGAATTCCATATGGTATTACATGGGGATTTCTTTGATTTTTCTTTTATGCATTTCATGGTTCAAACTAATGCATATATTTTTACTGGCTAATTCGTTTTATTGACAATTGATGCTTGTGATCACACACACACCTATAATCCCTCCAATCTCAAACTTTAATTGCTTACTCTAACGCGGGAAAAAAAAGGAAGGGGAAGGGCTGCAAGCATCAGTGGTTATTTTCTTGGTTAAAATTCATAATCTGTAAGTAACGTGAAAACAACTTTACCTTAGTAAATGCTTTATGAGTTAAACAACCTTATTTAAGATCGTTGTCTTCAAGTAAACCTGATGTGGGGATTATGATCCTCGTATTGTAGAGGACGTCCAATAAGTGGAATAATAACTTGGTGTGCGGGCACACACAACCTTGAAGAAAATAAATCTATGGATTCGTGTTCAAGTCAATTTATACGCATTTTGTTTAATGTTATGATATATATACTTGCTATCTTCTACTAGGATGTTTCAAGCTCATCAAGGCTTGGGCAACTGTAAAGAAATCGCTAGGTCACATTCTTACATTATACATTTCTTTTTCTTCTGTTGTATGTTTGAATTGACCTTACTGTAATATATTTGTAGCTATTGTAACTGTGGCATTAAATAACCAAAAGTGGACGTGCCGGAGTGGTTATCGGGCATGACTAGAAATCATGTGGGCTCTGCCCGCGCAGGTTCGAATCCTGCCGTCCACGTTTTTTATTTTTATTTTTATGTTCATTTTATACTTTGTTTCAATTAGGGGTGTGCACTATTCGGATTAAATCGAATAACCAAACCAAATTAAATCGAATTTTTATTTGGATTGGTTTTTTGGTTTTTCGGATTGGTTTTGGATTAATAAATTACTTTGTTTGGTTTGGTTTCGGATTTTAAAAAATAAAAACCAAAAAAACCCGAATTATATATATAATGTTAAGGCTTAGAATTAAGTTGGAGTTAACCACTTTTGTCCCTTTTTGGTTATTGCCTTTCATGAAGATTACGTTTATATTTTATGTTTGAATTACATCTATAATAGGTGTACTTATAAGTATTGTGTTTTAAGTTTTACTTATGATTTATATTAGAAAGTATGTTTAAGAGATTAAATATTATTACTTTGGTTATATATGTTATTAATTATTGACATAACCAAATAATCAAACCGAAAAAAGCCGAACCGAATAGAGGAAAACCAAACCAAACCAAATTTATTTTGGATCGGATTGAGTTACACTTTTACAAAACCAAAAACTAAAAATCCAAACCGAATAGTGTAAAACCAAACCGAAAAATCAAATGCACACCCCTAGTTTCAATACTACTATTTTATAATTGTTCCATCAAGTAAAGTAGGGATAAAAAGCGTAAGAAAAATTATACCACTTTATCAGATTCTAGCTAGATAGTAGATAACGATAGTTTATGGAACAATATATACATCTTGCGTTTCAATTTTATTTAAATGATTATATCATGATCACTAATCAATAAAAAATCACATAATTTAACTACTCTTAACTTGCCAGGTATGAGAGTTGTTATTGTATTAGCTTAGCTTATCTGGACAGGGGATTGATTAGTGTATGTTATAATGTATCCGAATTCAGACATGAGCATGTTAAAGAGAGTTCTAAGTTCTAACGATCCAACCTGACTTTGGTGGGTTGAATCCATGTGTGAGATAAAATATGTGGATGACTAATTGTGGCTAGAGTTGAAAGGCTAATCAACATCGAATATAGCTATTTTTCTGTGAAAGATCTGTTGTTGCGGTAGAACGTATGAAATAGATGATTTGAGGTGATCATTTGAACTCAAACTTTGTTTATTTATTTTTAAAAATGTTCAAATGATTGTGAATCAAGTTCAAATGAATTGTGGTACTATTACGAATTTTAACACATAAAATTTAAATTTTAGATTCGATAATTTATTTTATATGTTGGGATGGATTTTTTGAGATATCTTTGAAGGTGTGAATGGGGTGGAGGAGGACTTTTTGTTAGTTTGTGTTGATTCGATGAGTGATAGTGCCATTTGAGAGAAAATTCTGAATCCAACTTGACAAATAGATAAAAATGACATAATTTAATATTCTATTTAAATTGAAAACATGAAAGAGAAAATGTGTCAGCACTAAGAAAGAAAGAAAAGGACTATTACATCTGATTTATCTCTTACATGTCTTTGTTTTTTTATCGACTTATAGATAGGCCTTTTAATGTTGTCAATTGCCTCAAATACACTAGCTTTTAATAATTAAATTAAAATATATATGGCACTAATGAGGAAAGCCACATATATATTTAAACCTTTTTCATGGGTAGGGGTCATCATTAATCAAAGGGCCAAATTTCCTATTCTCTTGTGTACAAAAAATATTATGAAAATTGACTCTAGCAAGACAAGAGAGCCATCCATATATTATTTTATATATATATATATATATATATAAATATAAAAGGATGGGAATCAAATCTTGAAGTGTACAAAAATCTATTTCTTTCAATGCAATCTATATTCAGGATAAGGTGGGTGTAATGTTTGTGTTACAAACTTATTCCTCAGATTATTCTTTTTGGTGATTGGTTTATTCTGCCAGTTAGATAGTTCATGTGTATGGGATAGCTTAACTATCCGTTTGTTGAATTTTCCTATATGAAATTTCAAGTATGAAATTCAGATATTGATAATTCAACTGTATTTCGACAATTATTTGATAATAGTTTAGATAGAAAATTCACATATATACCTGATGGTTCAGGTAGAAAAACTTAAAAAAATAAAGGTCGTTTGATAGAATGTATAAAAATAATATTCAATAGAGAGTATTAATAACACTTGCCTTAGTTATGCTTGCCTTAGTTATATGCTTGCGTCTCTCACAAATTTATAGGCGAATATCAATTTAGTCCACTTCTATAATGTTTGGTGCTGAATTGGCCCCTAAACTAAAATGTGGTTCGATCATCAAATTACTTTGTATTATAGGACAGGGGTCCATAATAGTGATTGTTGTGGTTTTGCAAAATTGTTTTCTACAAAAATGTGTGACACTCCACAAATTGATTTTTATAAAATAAAGTTACATGATACCAAAAATAATTCAAGATTCGGATATTTTAGAATCTGAAAAAGAAGGCATGAAAGAGAAACTTACATTAATCAACTAAGAAAAGAATATTTGGATAATATTTTATTGATATTAAAAAAAATAAAAAAAATTGAAGTCAAAGTTAAAACTCAATACTCCCTCCATTTTATATTAATTTTTCCCTATTGTCTATTGATATGATACATTCCTAAACTGACCTTATTAGCCATATTTTAGAACTTTTAATTTGACTTTTTACTACTTTCTGTTATTATTTAATATTAATGTATTGTTGAATTTGAGGATAAAATAAACAAAATTATTTTATAATTTTAAATATTTCACGAGATAAATATATATGTTGAAATAAATAATCCTAAAACTAGTTAATACTCTTAATCAAATATGAGATGATTTAATCTTGCACTATCTCTTAGAATTATTGTTATCTCTTATTCTTCATAATGAATTATAGAAAATAATTACTAAAGAAAATTTACTTTGCTAAAATAAATAAATAAAATGAAATTCTATTTTTGATGTGTATAAATCAATTAAATAAAATATTAATTTTTAATATATGAATCAAGTAAAATGAATCGGAGTCTTAGTAACGTAAGACATTTGTGCTTCGCAATTTATGTAGAGCTTTCAAAATTCTTATATACTTATTCTGTACTGTACAAAAATCTGCATCTTCAATTATTTTATATAGAGAAAAAATCTTTGTTTGGTACTTTACCTTTTTCTTCAATGGAAAGTAGTAAGAAGAAGCAAGTGGGTTCTGCTGATGTTTCTGCTTCCACCGGTATTTTCTCTTCAATTTTCCCACCACCATCTAAGGTACTTATTCATTATATGAACGAAATTAGAGTATTATATATGATTTGACTTAATACTAAAGTTTATAATTGAATAATTTAATGGAATAAGAATTTGGGAATTGGGAATTTGTTATATGTCTAACTGAAAATAGAAGTAGAAACAAGATGCAATTTGCTAATTGAAGTAGTTTATGAAGAACATGGAGGAGTGGAAAGATATGGGTTTTTACTAATCAGTATATGGCAAATCTATCAGTTTCTGTGAACTCCAGAAACTCTGTTATCTAATTTCTGTGATAGAATTGTATTAACATGTGAATGAAAACTTGACTGTTGGTGGTCGACGAATAGGAATTTAGTCGTGGGTATCGGTAACAGTTGAAGTGGTGTGTTATATGCTCTTTCTTTACCCTCAAGTCATAAAGGTAGCATGTTAGAGGTGGTTTATGGGCATCTTATGTAATAGTTGATGTACGTGCTTGTGGCAGAGTTAATTGGTACTTGCGTTGGTGGAAGATAGCACGTACCTTGTGGAATAGTTGATGTGGGTGCAAATTTTGTGATTAATTCAATTTGTACTCTTGTAGTTAAGGGGTTGCGATTTCGATCATTTCAGATTTTTAATCAAAGTTTTCTCTTTCCCAAGAGAAGATTCATTTTTTTTCTTTCATGTGAATTTCCCTTTCGATATTCTTGTAGTTGAGGGATAGCATTGGATTGATCTCTTCCCATGGAGGAGAGGTAAAAAGTTTCTTAGCTTTTCTTTGTTGGGAGGGTTTGGTAAGTAAAGCAGAGTCGACTTGAATTCCTAACCAAAATCTGAGAGACCTTTAACTCATGTAAACACCAGAAACTCTGTTTCTTAATTTCTATGATTCTGTCAGAAGTCATAACAACTCTTTTTGTGATAGTTGTAACAATATAGAAGTTTCAGCTGAAAAAATTATTTTTGGTCGTCAACTAGGAAATTAATTGTGATAGTTTGAAATAGCGTAGCATCGATCTGCTTGTGTTCTCCTTTTCGAAAATAAAGTAAAAAAACTATTGTACTATCTCATCTTCCATATTCCTGTAGGTTATGGGAAGGAAAGCTTCGGCAGCTGAACTCATACAATCTCTGGAGAAGCAGTCATCTGGTTGTAGGGCGTGGAACAAATCAGCTACAGGTGTCTTGTCACTTGTGATCTCTCTCTTTTCCTCATTGTCATTCGTCCTCTCTTTGTTTCACCTCATTTAATTTATGTGTTATTTTCCAATCTATATTTACACCTGACTCTTGGAGAATCATTGCGGTGCTTCACGTACTTAATTCTACCGACATAAGATAAACCTATAACATACAAGAGATTCTCGGACACCTCTTTCCATTCCCCTTCCAATCAATTGGTCACACTTGATCTGTATTTCTTGTGGTATAAATCCAAACAAAGCCTTTACTCTGTAACTTGTACTATGAGTGATGAATAGGCAATAGATGAAAGATGTATGATAAGCTTTTTTATACACTGGAAAACCAGTGCGTTGGTTTACCACTACAATCAGTTTCTTTTCTCAGTTTTATAATCATGAACAATTGCTTTCAATCCTAGGTTCTAACTTGTGGTAACTTGATGCTTTTGCTTGTATATTCTGCATTCACACTGAGATAGCAATACTCTTATTGTGAGATATATGATAAAGTAGTGTCTAAAACATACATCCTTGAGCAGCTTACGTGACAAAAAATAAACAAGGTGCAGGGCATTGCAGATCCAGTAAGGAACATGAATCACTTTTTCAAGATAGAGGGGAAACATGTCCCCTAAGTTCTTCTCTCTTATATGGTGGTCAAGAGGACATGTATATCAAGTCATCCGAAGCTCATAAAACTCCATCATATCCTTCTGTGAGTTTTTTTTCTTAAAATCATCTTCATAATTTAAAATATGCAATGTGATGATACTAACTCCTTTTGATGTACTAATAAACATTTCAGTACAAGAAGGAAGGAGGAGAATACGATTCTAGTGGAAACAACCAATACAGTGCATCTAGAGGAAATTGGTGGCAAGGTATGCTTGTTTGTAATTATATTGCAATGGTTGCAAGTACTCATCAGTGGAAGCTAAGTTTTTTTTTGCAAATTCTTGTTTTCAGGGTCACTTTATTACTAAAAACATGGCCTCCGATCCCCCAAGACGTGAATTCCCATTTATTTAGTAGAGGTAAGTTAGTGAGGGACATAAAAAACTATTTCATTAATCAAATATGCGTCTCTGATGTCGGAACCTTTTATCTTGAAATATTCTAATTTAATTTTAATTTTAATGCAAATTCTGAACTTGTTATCTCAGTTTTTTCTTATGTTGAGGACCTTTTGTTTAGCAGCACAGTTTATGATGATGGTTGTCTACTTCCATAAAGATTACTCTTTTACCCACAAAATTGTAACAGATTCATGCTGAAACTTGCTCTTTCTTAAAGGGGTGGGGGCATTTTCATAAAGAAAGAAATACGTCTTTTCCAAAAATGTATCTTGTTTAGCTAAGATGTTGATCATACAGTACATATATTCTTATTTTTACTTCTTCCTGTAACACCGTGATGTTATTTTGTTGCACTACAAATGATATTTCGTTTCATAATTTCTTGATTAATTTGCAGGAGTTCTGGAAGTCTTGGAAGCAGGTTGCTATAGATTTGTTGGAGACTGCTAGTTCGGCCATGTGTTGACAGACTCAAAACCTTTTACTCTGGGATCTCTTGATGGTTATTTGAACCTTATATGACATGGACCTTTTTAATCTTTTTAGCTCTGTGCCTTACAAAGCAGGGACTTTGGGAACTACATCTCTATACTCCTTTAAACTCTTCGTATGCAATTAAACGATGTAAATTTCTGAATAAGTTCTTGTCAAGATTTGCATAAAACTAGTTCTTTGGAAACCTACTGTGCAATGAACTTGCATTGCCCTTTCTGAATAAGATTGATGCTTGACAGAACATTTTGTATGCTTTTGATGGCTTGAAATTCTATTTTTTATACATACATAATAGGATTGAAGAACATTGTGCCGATCAAACTGCAGTCTGTATCTTCAATCATCATGGTCTTTTTCAATTGTTCTCCATACCTGTTCAACAATTTATTATGCTAGTTACTACTACCGCTGGAACAACCCAAAGCGACAAAGAACAACTGGGATTTGCTACAGAAACAGACAGGCTGCTGCAGTCTAAGTATAGTAGCAAGCCCATATATAGGGTTAATGTTGTTGTACACGACCACATAAGAAAAGAATTAACAAAACAATGTTTCCAGCTTTTGGTCTCAACAAATAGAAATAAGTAAAAACAAAAGGGACATTTCAAACAGGCTTTCTGCTACATAATTTCCCTGCTATGCTTTCACATAAGTCTTTCTTAAGCACTGGTACAGTGGGCACAAACATATTACCTCATCTCTTTGCTGACAACAATAGACCTGTAATACTCCTTGAGCTTTTAGAGTTGGGTATGTCTACTTATCCCGAAAAGATGAATTCTTTATGAAAATATGTTGTAGAGCTTCAAATATTAGAGGTTGGTCCTTACCTTTAGGCTTTAACCAACCTCCCAAGTAACCCTGGAATCAACAATTTTGATCCTTGAATACTAAATCTGAACCTAAAATCCTTGCCTTTTGATTACATTCGAGCAAAATCTTGGAAGAACTTTACAATCTTCAACCGCCTTGATCTTATGCCATGAAAGTTAAAAAATTGGAGCTCAATCACCTGAACCTTTTTCTCAAGAACCAAAAACCAAGCACTACTTCAGAATACAGTGGTCAAATTTGAAAGCTTACAAACTGCCTTGATCCTATATGAATACAGTACTTTATTGGACTTCTCCATCCAAGGCAAGGTAATAAGAATTTGGCAACGATTGAGCTACAAAATATAAAAGCAACAGAATTGGCAATGAAAAAACTTTCTTTTCTGAAGAAATAATACCTTCTCCAAAGAGGAAAGAAAATCCATTTAGTGATAAATATTCAACCAAATAAAGGCATGCAAAACTATAGATATATATATATATATATAAAGTAGAGATCCACCAGGTAATATCAACTGGTTTAATGGCGCCTGACTTGCACCATTTAGGACAATTCGAAGTCCCAACCTAGAGCACTGCTGCTTTTATCCTTTACGCCTACTATCTTGTTTATGGGGAAACTCAAGTACACAGGAAAAGAGGAATGCTGAAACATAAGTGTGTTGAAGTTCACAAGATCTATAGATACTGTTGGACCATCAATGCAGAGCTTTGTTGCAGCACTTGGGTTGGTGGGAGTTTAAGGGCAGGCCGAGATAGAGTGCCATGGTAAAGAGCGAGTTCATACTACTGTGTCATCTAAAGCTGATATGTGGATGCTGGTTGAGCTCAATTTTGCACTTCTACCACCACTCTTTAGCAGGGAATGAAGGCCAGGACTTATTATCATCTTTCTTCTAGTTTTTAATCATGTAAAATGTGATAAACCGAAAACTGAAGACCCCATTTCATTTCAGAGGCAGTTTACTGAATACTTGTGACTTCGCAAAATGAAGGACAGTGAGAAGATAACAACACTTTGCCAGTATAATGGCTCGGTGGCAGTTCCATTGAATAAGGACCTAGGAAGCATGATAATGGAGGCATGTGGGAATCTCCAATATTCCTCTGAATAGGAAATGTTGAGGATGGATTGTACCACAACATCAACCCGTGATCATGGAATACTTTTTGGATCACACAACAATAAGAATCAGACAAGCATAATTCACAAACAATCAACAAATTCTATTTTGTTTCATTCCTTACCAGGATCAGATTGATGTGTGGCGGCCATCTCACTCAAAATGTAGTCTTTACCATTCAATGAGATCGATTAGGATAGCTAGTTATGGCAGCATGATATCTCCTTCATCTTTGACAGGTTCAAACTTGTTAAATTGTTGGATTTGGAATCCTTCAACATTGAGGGTACTTCTCGCATTGAAATACAATCTCTAATTCATATAAGGTACTTTGCTGCTCGAACTGATGCTAGTTCAACTCCCTCCTTTATAGCTAAGCTTTGGAATCTTGAACCTTTTTTGATAACAGGGGTTAAGTGGAGAAGTGATATTACCTACTTCCCTTCAAGATTCCAAAGGTTAACCATAATGGAAGCAGTTGAATCATTAGTTTGAGCAACAAAGTAACTTAAATGGATTATTAGAGATCGTATTACATTGGGATAAGTGCCACAATGTTAAAGGATTTCAAATCATCATTTTAATAAGTCTTTAACTATCAGAGACGTCAGAGATATCAAGCTACCATGACAAGTCATCCAAATCAATCTTTGTGCCTTGCAAGTGAACCATAATAATGCAAATACAAGCTATATGGCAATTTAATCAAATATAATCAAACCGAATACGGGTTCCAACTGCTGATGTTTATGTGGAACCTCATTAACAGGCTGAATAGCCAGACTCATATACAGGGAAAATTATAAGGAGTACAAAGCTTACACTACACAAAGCTATTCGCAAAGCAATGTCTCTCGTGTTGCATTACCAGTAACTGTATTCACTCCATCAGCAAATTTGCAAAGGTATTCCCGTTGATCTTCTCTTAGAGGAACATCGGTGAAATCTGCCCCTTGTATAACAGAACCCTTGAAAGATGTATTCCCCGTTGTAAGTGCACCTTCCAAATTAGCATTGCTTAAATTCACCTTAGTCACATTAGCTAAGGAGAAATCAGCACCTCTAAGATCCGCATCAGATAGATCAGCACCAGTTAAATCGGCATCAAAGAAGCTAGCTCCGAGTAACTTCGCACCTTTAAAATTAGCTTGTCTGAGTATTGAAGTTTTAAAATCTTGTTTGATTAACGTTTTACCACTAAAATCCTTCCCTGTTAGATCTTGGCCTCTTGTTACTCCAGCACCGTAAGGGCCTCCGCCTTTAAAGGCTAAAGCAGGATTTGAAGCAAAGAAGAGTGAAGCAGAGAGAAGGGCCAGAAAACTTGCTCGTGAGATTGATTCGCTTAATGAGATGAAACCATTTCTCGAAGATTCAGCTGATTTTAGAGAAACCTGTGATGTAGCTTGATGAGTTTGTGGGGAGAGATGGAGATTGTGAAGTTTTGGATTTGAGGGGAGTTTTGAACAACAGAAGCAGAAGCTGAGAATCGCCATTTCTGGGATGAGTGGCTATCATCAATGGTGAGATTTTTGTAGGGCATTTTGTTTGTGATAATCTTCAAAAAGAGGAGAAAAAAAATTTGACGCCGCTGCCGGGGATCGAACCCGGGTCACCCGCGTGACAGGCGGGAATACTTACCACTATACTACAACGACTTGTTTGTTTACTTATGCAAATATTATATTATTTAATAAAACAATCACACTGTACCATATACAATTTTTTGGAATTTAAACACAACAAAACAATCCAATATGTTCATTTTTGAAATCAAAACCTTTCCACCAATTAGTTGGCTATGGTATCTGCATTGGATTTCAATTATACATGGCAGATTTCCTCTTTGTTTGCCTATTGAAGAAAGAAAGTTTTATATGACTTCAAACAAGGGAGAAAGGCCCTTCGATTAATTCGTCTGAGGTTATCAATAATTTTATTTTGTCTAAATTACTTCGTTTCTTTTTGTCCAAATCACTTATTTTTAATCTATTAAAATACTTTTTTTTGTGTCGAGGATCTATCAAAAATAATCTCCCTACTTGTTGATAAAATTTGCAGTTTTGCACACACTCTATCCTCTTCACACCTTAATATGAGATCACGATAACTCACGATGATTAGTCGGGACAAAATCCCAACATACCCAGCCAATAATATACATATATAGTTGACCCATAAATTATTCATCTTTCAAGTAAGCTAGTAAGGATAAAAACGTATCCACATTCCACGCTTATAAAAATCAAATAAGCGAATGACATGGGTTTCGTAAATACTTCCTTGTTCTTTCCTTTTTTACCATATTATATTTAACGACTATATACTTTAATTTTACTATGTTAAATTACTTACTGGTCACTTATTTCTAAAATTGATTTTCATTTTCATTTGTCTCTTTTAAAATATCAAAAAAAGACAATATAATTTCATATTTTACCCTCAGCATTAAATACTTATTTTCCAAATCATTTTTCAAGATCTAATCTAAACATCATTTAATAGAGATAGTTTGGTAATATATATATATCAATAATTATTTTTTTAATGAATATGTCAGGTCAAACAATGACAAGTAAAAATAAATTGTGGAAATAGTATACGATAAAAGTAAAATGTAAAAAATCTACGTAGAATCTTCAGGTTTTTATCATCTAACACGTCGCTATTTACAGCATATATCATGTATACTGTTGCATCATCATTCTGCTTTCGTCTGATATAGTATTAGAGAAAGATCCATAATTTTTTTAAATCAATTAATAATACATAAATATTTTATCAGCTTAATATGTTTATTTTAAAAAATTACAGAATTATTTGTTCCACGAGAGATTGATTTATAATCGATTTAAATTTAATGAGTTCTATATTCATATTCTTGGCAAACAAGCATTCCACAAAGTGTCGGAAACAAAGATTTTACAAAAAATATATTATGCATATAGAATATAATACTATGTATATAGATCAATCTTTCTTTTTACATTCTTAGCAAAATTCATAACTTCGTCACGATAGTTGTCAATTATTAGGCAACAAAATTAATTGTATGTTATGATAGCAACTTGTTTTTTAAATAGATAAAATTCTATAATTAATTTGATCATGTCATCACGACAAATGTAATAACAGGCTTGATAAGTATAATTGTGTGTCTGTATCATAGAGTATATATTGTGAGAATACGTCTCTAGTAAAGTGTGTATATAAATATCGGAGTTGCCTTGCACGTTATTCTACCTTTGATGAACAAATAACTTTAGAGCAACCACTTAATTAAGTGAATGAAAATAGTAAGACTACTATTCTTTTGGATTAGTTTGGTTGTTGGTCAGAGAATTAGAGTTACGCAAGTATTAGTTATTTATGTATTAAAACTTATTCCATTTTTTATTTTGAATAAAATAGTACATAAATTTTCTCATAATTTATGCAATATGTATTAGTTATGTGAATTCCTAATACTTGAAACAAAATACTACTATATTAATTTTAAACATGAATAACTTACCTCCTACCAACTACCAAATATGATATATTTTATGCAAAATTTAATATTTACATAATGTATTTCCAAACTAGCTATATATCAAACGTCCCCCGAGAGTCTTAAGACACATAAAATATGTATAAGTTAAACTAATACCTTGAATACCCAGTCAAATATTGCGATTAAATAAGAAGTAGATGGAATATATCATTTGGGGGTGTAAGGCTATGTAATATAATGTTGACACAAAATATTAATAAAATTATATGTTGTAATGTAATCTATTTGCAATATAACACAGGAAATTGAAGTTCTCAAATTGCAGTACTCTATCCATGTCATTATTAAACATGAATTGACATGTAGAAGTAAGCTGACGTTAAGATAGACTTTAAAAAATTGTTTAATACACACAAGATAATAGATAAATGCATGTACATAAATTGGAAAACGACAGGTCTAACAATCAGCTAAAAGGTACAATAAATTTTAATAATCATACTACTTTAAGTTAGCTTGTTAAACCCAAAAGTTAAATGATTTTAACACGTAAATCTAAATCTATACTAGTACTAGATTTATATATCAACAAATGTGACCTTGTTTTAAAGATATAAATTGTTTTATTTTTTTTCCAAATACATATGTATATTTTGAGTCGAAAGTAAGGAATTTAATTAAACCCCCAAAATTGACCTGAAAATATATGTTTTAGTTAGATAGTAAATAGTTACCCTAACAAATGTTTATATTAATAAATCATGGAAATTTTCTATAATTAAGTAATTATATAAAGTGACAATATATATTAATATAATCATAATTACATATTAAAATTATTATATATGAACTTGTATTATGTATTTATTGGCTTGAAGACTTGACGTTAACACAGTAACTTTTTTTTTATTTTTATCTAAGTTAGATTAAAGCTCACAATATGCTATAATTGTAGAGGCAGAATTCAATAATTTTAGTTCAATTCTTATATATATATATATATATAATTTTATAGTTATAAATAGTTTATCCAACATCTAATATAATAATAATATTCTTAGAGTAATTTCATACGTGAGATCTGAAGAAGGTGGGTTATACGTAAATCATAACTCTACCATGTAAAGACAAAAAGATGATTTCGGATAAATATAACTAGGAAGAAAAATTTAAACAATACTCAATTATCGATGAATCATCCACCGTAATTCTTGGCCTTGTTATCCTTTCGAATCTATAAACTTAAAATTTTGGTTCCGTGCTATAATCATTGGGCCAACGTCGGCAAGTGTTTCATTTTCCATTTAACGGCCGACTCCTTAAATAAGAGTCATTTTTTATTGTCGGTTGGTTCTCTGTCTTGAGTTTTGCCCACGAGACAACTACTTTTGTATTTGCTCCATTTTAGATCAATGAGCATGTTATTACAAAAATATGTTTAAATAATTTGGCTTTCACTAACTTTCATTAACTCTTTTTTTAACTTATGTAATGACCCTTATGAATGTGTACAAGAATTACATTTTAAAAAAATGCATGACTAGTTTTATTTTGGGGGTTAGTTTTGATTATTGAACTAATCCTTTTGTTTTTGTTAAAACAAAGCTTCAACTAATCCTTTGTTGACAGTACAACAGCTGGTGATTAGCCATGGCAACAAATGCTAGTGGATTTTAGCTTTTAAAGTTTGTGATTCCCACCATTAACTTTTCTCAATACGACAATAAAAAAATATACTCCTTCACGGGGCTTTTTCTTCATCGTCAAACAGTATTTAAGATTTGAAATTTATGAGTTTTTATAATAATTATAAATTAATATTTCCTCTGTCCCTAATTACTTGTTCACCTTTGAATTAACACACCAATTAAGAAAACAATAATTGACATAGTGAATTTACCATTTTACCTCTATTAATTATGAAGTAGATGAATTAAAAAATTAAGATTTTCAAGAATTATGTTTTTTTTCAAAGTAATTAATTGAGGGTATACTAGATAACAATATCTTGTCTTTTCTTGATTTGTCAAAATGGAAAAATAAAAAAGAGCAACTTTCACATATAGCAAACACAAAATTCATATTTGTATGTTATAACAAAGTTTGCATAATTGTGCTCCATAGCGAACATAAATATGTATATTTCGCTATACATATACAAAAGACAGCAGTTGTATAATCTGCTTTGGTATACATATACAAAAGATCAATTGTATAAAGTGAGAGAAGCGAGTGAGCGAGCGAGATCTGAGAGAGTGGTGAGCGAGATCTGGGAGAGGAGAGAGAGGGGAACGAAAATATATGTATATATACAATTTTCTCTCGCTTTATACAAACACAAACACATTTTATACATTTGCGTTTTGTGTATAAAGTGAGAGAGGCAAGTGATAGAGCGAGATCTGGGAGAGGGGAGAGAGGTGAACGAAAATATATGTATATATACAATTTTCTCTCGCTTTATACAAACACAAACACACTTTATACATTTGCGTTTGTATAAAAAATGAGAGAGGTGAGGGAGAGAACGAGAGTGGTAAGCGAGATTCACTAGGAGAGAGGCGAAATAACAACAGTTTGCTATGGGGTACAATTAAATCAAACTATATTTATAGCATTTAATTTGAATTAATAATTTGCTATTATATATAATTTTCCCAATTAAAAAAATAAATAGACAAATAATTAGGGACATAGAGAATAATTAAATATTTATCAAAATTATATAATTTTTAAAAAAAAGTATGCACAAAAGTTACTGAATTACCGTCTGTGAATAATACAACTTATAAATTAGGTCCGCCGCTATACCAAAGTGCCGTATGACGCGTCGATAGTTAAAACTTAGGAATTTTTATTGGACCACTAAGATTCCAAGAATCATCGGACATGAATTATCATTTGACTTGGTGAATAACTTTTACAGTTCGACATATAAACATAGGCGGATCGAGTTAAAATTTTAATACAAGTGAAAAGGGGTTTAATTTAATAAGATAAATTTTAATTCATTTTTCTTAGATTACTAGTCTGATAATTAAGAAATAGTTTCATAGAGCTCCGATCAAATTTAATTTCGTAATATTGATTTTTTCGTATGATATTAAGTTGTCCTCCTTATCTTGATTTCTACAAAGTACATGCATGAAACATAAACTCATTGTTGAAACATGTGTTACACAATTTTTCCTCTCATTACACATGGTGCAAGTCAAAAGTTAGCCCTCATGCCAAACACAGCCAAATAAAAGGAGAAGAAAAGTTGAATAAAACATTTGTTTCTCTGTCTTCTCCTCTTTTCTTGACCTTTGGGTTTAAAACATTAGGAGAGTGGGAATTGGTTACCAACTCAATGAGTCAACCATACAGGTATGACACTCCAAACCACTCTAACCATAACCATCTGTAATTCTTTAGTAGCCATTGTGTTAGGATAACAAACTACAACAATAATACAACCATAAAAAGAAGCCCTTTTACGAAAGGGCATATGCTCTTCGAATTCAGAATTTTAAGTTTATAACTTCTAATTTCAGAAAAAATCGTTCACAGAGTTAAAAAAAAAAAGTTCTATCTTTTTTTTCCCAAGAGGATCAATTGTGTTTCCGCTTATCCTTCAGTGTGACTTAAACCCTTAACCTAACAATTGATAGTGATGTTGCTTAACCACTTAAGCAAGTCTAAGTTGTCTCAAAATTCATTTAAAAAATCATCTTTTTTGCCTAAGAGGATTAATTGTGTTTCTGCTTATTTGTTCGGCGTGACCCAAACCATTAACATGTGGATTGACATTGAAGTTATTCAACCACTTGAGCAAGTCTAAGTTATCGCATAATTTACAATTAAAACTTTAGCTCAGACCCTAATTAAAAATTAATCTTTGATGTAATTAGTACCCAACAAGTGGCAGTTGAATAACGTGGCCAGACAAATGTACTGTCCAACCACTAAACCCTAACACTCGCGCCTCTTCTTTTAGCCCTTATATTAAGACCAAGTTTAACCTGATAGCCCCCAAACTCGTCCTTTCCCAAAAATTGCATCTTTTTTGCTGTCTTTCCTCTCAAACGGCAAAATTCAACAACTTCACATAGTGTGTAACTAAGCTTATAATGATGGCATCTTATTCTTCTGTGTTACGTGGGAAAGAAGAGAAATGTTTTCCTCCTCCTCACAAGTTGTTTCCAACTCATGGTTTTGCCATGGAAGAACAGAAACAGAAGAAGAAAGTTCAAGATTTTAACTTTACAGGCACTGGCTGTGAGGAACAGAGCACTGATGGGTTGAAGAAAGTGAAAGTTAATTGGGGGCATGATTCGATTTTTGGTACTTATGGGTTGTCAGAACACTCATCTTCCTCTGGTTTAAGCAGCCCTTTTGGGTCTGAACTTGGCTCAACAGAAACTGATGAAACTGAAAACGAAGAAGATGAAGATTTCATTGCTCAATTGACTCGACAAATGGCTGATTATATGCTTAAAGACGATGACGAAGAAGAAGATGAAAATGATGAAAACAGAGTCCTCAATTCTACTCCCAATACTGTCCAGGTTAACTACATCTTCTCAAAGATTGCAACTTTTACCCTTTTTATTGGTTTTAATGAATTTGGTTTTCTTTTTCAGACATCAAACACATATGGGTTTGCTGGGAATTGGTCAAATTACAATTCCATGGAGATATGCTACTATAATCAAGAATCTTTAGGCACATATGTTAAGCCTGTAGCAGACTCTGTGAATCATCAAATGAAGAATTCTAATACTGTATTTTACTCTAGTGATGATTTGAAGAGACCCATTCAAGTAAGAATTTGAAATTTCAACAAGTTGTTTCTTGATAACTCTTCACCATCTAACTTAATTATCTGTAGGTGTACCATTTGAAAGACCAACCAACAACAAGAAAACAAAAGCCCTCTAATTCTAGAGGAAAAAGAGTGAAGGGGGAAACTAGTGAGTCAGTTCAGCAACTCAAAACTGATATAAACAACACACAGAGTAGTTTGACAAAAAAACAAACAGTTGGTGGGCATGGCCAAAGTGGAGATAAGATTCATCATCTTCATTCTCAACATCCAGTACAGGGTAGTGGAGCAGGCATTAGGGCCATATTTCTCGGTGGATCCGGGTCATCTGGAACTGGAGTTTTCTTGCCTCGCACAATTAATAATCCCAATCCTCCACCTACTCCAACAACAGAACCACCAAAAAAGAAGAAATCTGGTACGTTTACTACTCCAATGAATCAATCAATTACTCGCAACTTTTTCAATCCTGTTTAATTGTTAAATTCAATTAAAAATATAAAAAATTGTGATAAATGGGGCTAAAAAGGACCCCATTTGTGGTTCAATCAGTTGAGTTGCGTTATGGCTTTGTCCGCCTACAATTTTTACTGGATTAAGAAACCTATCAAAATCAGAAATGAATTTTTCAGGTTGCCCACATGGATTGCCTTCATTTGCTGCTGGTTAGATTCCAGTATATATTGTTGGACCTATTTATTTTACTAATTTTGGAATCTGACTAACTTAAATTCGTGTAGAAAACTTTTATCTTAAAGATAAAAATCATAAGACACTCTCTATTTAAATACAATTTCGTTCTCAGAACTCGAACTTAAAAGTAATATTAGGTAACTTACTAGTTACTACTTAGTAGCTACTATCCCATCACTCCTTTAGGAGTCGTTTTATAGGTGGGTAGAGTTATTTTATTCAGATATGTAGGATTTAGTTATTTCAGTTTCTATTACTCCATTTCTCATATTAGTTATCAGGTTTTTAAATGATAAATCAAATATCGTATTAATTTTATAAATGAATAACTTATTCAGAACCTGTTACCAAACAACCCCTTACCTTAATTATGATCATATTTTAAAGAACTTAGAAAAATGTTATACAGGATTTTATTCCATCCGTTCAATCTTAAATCACCATTTCATATTGATAACTTAGAGATATCCTTATTAGTATAAGTTAAATATTTTTTCGTATCTGTAATTATTTTGCAAGTAAAGCATAACTTTTTTTTTTATCTTAGAACTTAAATAATAAATAAATGAGACTCATAAATAAATAGTATATATATCTTGTAACGAAACTAGTATAGTTTGTAAAAATCCTGTAACGAGACTAGTAAAGTTTGTAAAAATCAAATTTTATTTTAAGAAACAAATCAAGTTAATTCCTAGTTTAGATACGAAATAATCAAATTAATCTTTAATAATAAGTATTCCTCCTATTTCAATTTATGTGATGCGTTTTGAGTGAATACATAATTTAAAGGATTTTTTTTTAAATCTTATGATCTTAAACATTAAAATTAGAGTGCTACGACTATAATAACGTGTCGTTAAGATTGAATTCATAAAAACTTAATTTTAGATTAATCATCATAAAATAAAACAGTAAAGTGTAAAATGGAATTTGGATTATAATGATTTATTTATGCGAGGTACTATTTCATTCGCTGTTCTTTTGTGATAGCCGATAGGTACTGCGAATATAGTAATATAATTAAACGTTTTTATTACTTTAAATCTTACATATAATTCACATTAAATGACCACAATAGATAAGTGAAAATGACTTTAATTAAATGAGTACACTGTAAGTAACCTCAATTATAGATTCTAATTGATTCTATTAAATGAAAAGACTAATATTAATTTTCTTATCTAAGGAATCTGTATTTGAATCTGAATTAGCCAATGTATTTACATGAGAATCTTGAAATAGTGGGATTAATCAATTATAGTTGCTAAAGTTTAAGGCATCCACGCTAGACAACAACTGACTTTATATTCAGTCGTATAATATATTACTACCCCACCACGATTGTCAATTTATGTTTGTTTTTTTATAAATATGAATTATGATAGAGACATTTTTATAATAAGTACGTCATCATATGATAACTCTTATCTGAATTGTTTTTGAGTATTTCATACCACATAGTGCTCCTAATGCTTATCATAACTCCTCTTTTTGTCATAAACAATAATTGAGCTATTTTTTACTGTTTCGTTTCCAAGATATTATTTTATTCGCTTCAAAAATATTTTTATTTTTTTAGTAGAGAGTTTATTAGAAATAATTTTTTTATTTTATAAAAACAGAAATAAAGTCTGTGTATATTCTATCGACTTCTCCGTGTAGCCATTTGGTGAGATTAGTATGTTGTTCTTTTCAACGGATTTTTTTAAGAAACCTCTTCTTGGTTTATCATTTTTTTTATTGAATATCTACTTGAGTAGTTGAGTTGAATTTAAAAGAAAGTTAAAACCACAAAAAAATTAATTAAATTATATACTTTGTAAAGGGAAATTAATTACCAAAAAGATATATTGGTAGAATGTCCTGGACTCTAGTGGTTTTTATTTTTAGTATTTTAATATATTTCATTTTGTCAAAATAAAATTTCCTTTTCTAGTTTTGGTTAAGCTATCAATATGAGTGGGTGTTAGTTGGGGGTCCATATGGTAGCTAGGAAGAAAAAGGTATCATTATTTGTAAAAAAATATGGTTTCTAGTCCGTTTTCTAAGGGAACTTTCGAAAACTATTGGGACAATATCACTTTTAATCCTTTTGAAGTATTTATAAATTCTAATTTTTGGTCCTTGTGATATTTGACTGATACTTTCAATTTATCGTTGTTCTTTTGTTTTGATGGTCTTACTTATTTTTACTGCAAACATATTCAACTTTTCTTTGTATTTTCATGAGTTTCTTTTGAATTTTTCAAATCGGTTTTGAAATATTTTTCTTGGGTCGAGTATTTGTTAGAAATACTTTCTCTACCTTATAAGGTATGTGTAAGATCTGCATAGCCTCTACCCTTTTCATATCTTACTTGTAGGGTCAAATTAATGTCGTTGTTACTTGTAACCTTCAATTAAAAGTTAACATAATACATAAAAATAACTTGTTTAATCATGATAACAAGAAAAGTATCATCATTGTCCTTTTTAATTAATTTTAAAAGTAGATGACAATTAGGTTAATGGAAAATTATAGTTTAACAATCCAAGAACTAACATGGAAAATACTTTATTGATGACAAATGGACAGGAAGTTCGACGGTTCTAATACCAGCAAGAGTATTACAAGCTCTGCAACAACACTACAACCATATGGATGCTTTGTCTCAATCAAACACATGTGCTGTCTCTCCCACTCACTTTCCCAAAAATGGTAAGCATAAATTGGTTTAATATCTTTATACAATGATCACAAAATATTTTTTACACTATCAGATCAATTAAAAGATAAAGTACATATAATTGTTCGTGAAAAATGGATTTACTCTCTTCGTCATTTTTTACTTGTTCATTTTAGACTTTGCACATGCCTTAAGAAACAATGATTAATATGAGGTCTTAGATGTTGGAAAATGATTTAAGAAATACTAAGTAATTAACGTTTAAAGTAAATATGAAGAAAAAAAATGTTTTTCTCTTGATATGTGAAAAGTGAAGTAGACAAGTAAAAATGAACGGATGTGAGTAGTTTTCATAGCATATTTGACTACGTTTCCCAGTAAATTGAATTGAAGATATTGAATGATCTGGATTAGAACTTAAGTGTTGTGCACGTTTGTATCATTAATATTGATATTTTCGAGATTAGATGATCTGTTTGGTTAGAAACATTAAATATTGATGCATGATCTCTTAGATTTGGTTAATTAAAATATTGATGCTTGAATCTTAATTATTTTTTTTAAATCATTTATGGTAATTGATTTGTTTGCAAATGCAGATAATGAAACAGATAATTTGGTTAATGAACATTCAGAAGACCAAACAAGTGTGTTAAATGACCAAGAGATGCAACTACCTCAAGAATGGACGTACTAAACTTGTTGATTAATGATTATATTATTGATTGGTATCAATAATAATTGTCATATTTATTGGGAAGCAACTAATAAGGACAAGGGTGCATGTGAAGAATATTCAAATGTCAAATAATAATGGAATCTTGGTGTAGATATATATTATTTTAATAAAAATAAGTAATGATGTTGAAAGTGATGTGGCTTTCAATTTCACTAAGTGGTCAAGATGGATGACAATAACAAGTCGTAGGTTGTAGTAGTTGTATCATACAAGATGTGGCTTGTTACTTAATTAGGATGATATTGTACTAATGGGAGGGATAAATATCTTATTTATGATGCCTTGTAGTAATAAAAATTGATTGGAGGTGTGATGTATCCAATTCAAGAATGTAAAAAAGCCAAGTGCAAATAGAAGTTGTTCTTTTTATTGGTGTATATATTGAGTTTTTTCTTTAAGAAAGCAAGGACAAGAAACTAGTTCAACACAATTCTTCTATAAAGAACATTTTGTTATTTAACTTTTATAACTACAATTTGAATTTCAACTCAAAAAAATAAAATAAAAAGTTAAAAATTGACAGATAAATTCTAGAAGATATAAAACAGGTAGTAGTTCATACCTTAAATATAGACATACATTACATCAATGTATATAAAGAGTCTAAATGGGTTCAATTCAAATTATCTTACACCCAATTCATAAAATTCTAGACAAGTTTTCATTTTTGACATCCCTAGAGTCACCTTTCTCATTTGAGAAAGTTACTTTTTATGTTTAGCCCTTCCTAGATCTGATCACGATCACACTATATTGATGACTTTGTCCTTGAAATCACTTTATTTCATTGGATTTTTGGAAGAGATCATGCCCAGAATTTTACAATATAAGATGGGTCTAACATCAAATAAATAATGAACTGAGGATCAGATAATTTTGATAAAAGTTAACTTGAGAAAACACTATGTAAAAACTAATCCATTTAAAAGGAAATCAAAACAACCAATTGTATTTCCACCGACGTGGGACTCAAACACATTGTCCCATTGGAATTGCCGACAGGGTAATTAAGGAATGCCAGCTCCTTGCTGTGGGTGACATCTAATTTGTACAGAGAATATTTGGGACAAATCTTGATTTTTGTGACCTCTCCTTCATCCAGATCTCAACTTTCCCCTATAAAATGTAGATGTTTTGGATTTGAGTCCTCCTAATATTAGGGGTATGCGAAAATTGAACCGAGTGGATAAATGGCCTCAATTTTTTTTTTATTGGTTTATGGTTATTGAGTTAATGGTTTTATAAAAAAAATTATTGTGTTATCGGTTGGGTTTTTGTTATTGAATAGTGGGTATATCAATAACTCATTAAGACTGTACTACTCCTTTTATTACTTTAACCGTACATAAATATTAAATATTAATCTCAATATTTTAATAGTTATTGTCTTTGTCCTTCAATTTATACTTCACAGACTTTGAGTTCACAACTTCACATCATACAAAACATCAAAATCTTAAGTAAGAACCCTATTCCTCTTAATTTCTCTTTGGGCTACACTTGTATAGTTCTTTTAATGTTAATTATTACTATTTCTATTTTTTGAGCATTTGTAAAGTTATATTATTGTTTTGTCGTGTCAAATTGTTGGAGAAGTCATATATTTATTTTATAAGCATTTTCTTATTGGTTAAACTGAAAACCGAATTGTTAGGACCAAACCGATAAACTAAAAATTGATTTAAAACATATCTTATTGATTTGACATATTTAAAAATCAAAATTTGATAAATCGAACCGATAATACATAAAATCGAATCGAACCATTCGATGCACACGCTACCTGATACAAATTATATTTGTTAGAAATGCTTTAGCCGTTCAATATGGGACCTTACAATGTAAATCTGGATTAGTTAAATTTTAATGTAGATTCGAATTAATATCGAGGTGGATTTCTCAAAGGTTAACCGTAAGTATCCCTATAATTTTTCAATAGGAAGTGTTGTTAACAAGGGTTGCGTCTAAGTAAGACAGACGTTTTGCCGGTGAGGTTCAATTTGACTAATAATAGGAGCTAAATTAAATTAAAATAATTATTGTTTTAAATAATAAGAAAATATATATTAAAATATTGCTCGAAGTTCATGTAATTTGACTTTTAAAAAGAAAAACGGGACACGTGAAAATGAATAGAAGGAAGTAATACTAAGTTAATTCGATACTAGACTCTATAGATGGCTAATTTAAGTAACGTGTCGAAAAATTGTCCACAATTTTTCTTTTTCCTTTTGTTATTTATTTTATTTTATTACAAAGTTTATAAAAATCAATTAAAGTTTTCACTAGCCAATAGATTGCATCATGAGGCCTGAGATTTGGGAATTGGTCAATGATAAGCGTCGATATTCCCTAATTTATTTATTCCCTTTTAATTCGGACTTTCTGCATTATTCCTGACATATGAAGAAAACTACACCAAAAAAATAAATTTAAAAAAATAATATATTCATTTTTGACGAATATATGTATATATAATCTTCAACTTATGGCATTAACACCATACTCATTACTACTCTTATTTTTATATAAATAATAAATCGTGACATTAATGTTGATGCTATTCAAATAGATAAGTACTATTCTTATTCTAATATACTTTATTTTATACACAACAAATTTAACGATCAAATATAATTTGACCAAAATTAAGACCAATATTATTAATACAGTCTACTCCCTCCGTCCCATTTTATGTGAGGTAGTTTGATTCGGCATGAAATTTAAGAAATAAAGAAAAACTTTTAAAACTTGTGGTCCAAAATGAATGATAGAAATATGTGTGACTGTAAATCATTTCATTAAAGGTAAAATATATATTTTATAGTTAAATTGTTACTTAATATATAAATGTGTCCCTAATTACTTGTCCATTTTGACAAATCAAGAAAGGACAATTTTTTTTACCTATTATACCCTCAATTAAATGACTAATTACTTTGAAAAATGTAGAACTTTTCATCCACTTCATAATTAATAGGAGTAAAATGGTAAACTTATTGTTTTCTTAATAGATGTGTCAATTCAAAAGTTGACAAGTAAATAAGGAAAGAGGGAGTAGTAATTACAAGGTTAACCAAACGACGGAAAGAATTGAATTATAATATGGAAAAATTACAGAAATCCCACAGTTTAGTTTACTTATTACCATTATCCCCTGTAAGTTTTACAAATTTCCAAAATTCATCATTTTCGCGCATCAGATTAATGTATCTCGCGCATCAAATTAATGTATCAGCGCATCAAATTAGTGTATCTCGCGCATCAGATTATTATATCATGTATAAAATTAACATCAGATTAGTGTATCATGTATAAAATGTAATGTATTTTACTTAACGATTAATATATCTCGCGCATTAGATTAGTATATCAACACTTATATTATTGTATCCGTTTGAGGGATTTTTGTAATTATAAACTTTTAAGGAATAAATTATAATTTTACCTTAAAAGTATGTGATTTATGTAATTTGCTCTTATAATATCTTATGTGGAGTATTTGACAATTAAAGGCCAATAATAACTACCATAATAAGAAGCCTCACAAATTGGGTAAAACTAAATGATGTGCTAATTGTACACCGTGCGTGCACCAATCAATCAACTCAGCTATTTAATTGATTAAACTGATCATTAATTTGTGTTGGGAATGACATAATACTCACTCGGTTCTATATTACCTGATTTTTTTTCATTATTCAATATAATTGAATTGTTCAAAGTTTAAAATAAATGTTTGAATTTTTTTTTATATTTACCCTTTCCTTTGACGAAATTTCATGCATTTTAGGAGATAAATTGCAGTACTTATGAACTTACATTTATGATTTCACAAAGCATAATAATGGAAAATATGATTTAAAGTATGTCCTTAAATATTTTTCTTGATGAGTGTGCATTGCCTCACAAATTCAATTAATATGAACAGAGGGAGTATCATTTTTTCAACCAAACTTTTTCCAAAAGAGAACAGATGAATTATTTTCTGAAGAATTAAGAATTGAATGGTACTGTCAACAACATGGATGGTGTTTTTGCGTTGAAGACTTGATGATTGTTTATTATTTTTTGGTTAAAAATTGATATCAACGTCTTAACTGTCAATTTGAAATATCTGCAAAGAAAAATGTTGTCCACACATAAGTGATGAGAATTTTTTTGGATAACCAACGACTAAAAAAATGACTTTATTATGTAAAATGTTTTCCTTCAAACCAAACACATAATTAACATTTTAAAAGTCATTAAAAATTAGGTTATAATAAGCTACTTTAGATAGCAAATATTAGTCGATGAGGTGCGTATAAATTGGCTCGAATTTCATTATTATTTAAATAAAAGTTGCATAACTTCTTCACGGTGAGAAAACATAACTTGCTTAACTGTCAATTTGAAATATCTGCAAAGGAAAATGTTGTCCACACATAAGTGATGAGAATTTTTTTGGATAACCAACGACTAAAAAAATGACTTTATTATGTAAAATGTTTTCCTTCAAACCAAACACATAATTAACATTTTAAAAGTCATTAAAAATTAGGTTATAATAAGCTACTTTAGATAGCAAATATTAGTCGATGAGGTGCGTATAAATTGGCTCGAATTTCATTATTATTTAAATAAAAGTTGCATAACTTCTTCACGGTGAGAAAACATAACTTGCTTAACTGTCAATTTGAAATATCTGCAAAGGAAAATGTTGTCCACACATAAGTGATGAGAATTTTTTTGGATAACCAACGACTAAAAAAATGACTTTATTATGTAAAATGTTTTCCTTCAAACCAAACA
>JAJOOO010022944.1:0-11269 GCA_029582685.1 Solanum piurae | reverse complement strand
CGAGTCACCGAAAGTCTTCTTTGATCGTCGTTTCTGTGCCCCTAACACTGAAAACTTTCGGCCGGATTGTCTTTGGTCACCGAATGTTGTTGGCAATTCGCCGAAAGGCCTCTCCTTTCGCCGACATGCCATTTTTCTAGAAATTGTTTAAGCAAATCCTTTCAGCGAACCCGATCTAGCTCGCCAAAGTGATTCGGTGACTCGCGGATCGGTTCGCCGAGTCTGTTTGTAATATGATTTCTGTCATTTTTCTTGAACTGTTTCTAACAGTTTTCAATTTGTGTTGCAGATATGACTAGACCGAAAGTAGTAGGTCGACACATGCCGCCCCACAAGAGGGAAAAATGAATTATTATCAATGAGGATGTGGCTGCCTCCCGGTCAAAGGCACCCAAACTTCCTACCACAAGTGGGGACGACAAAGGGAAAGGCAAAGCACATGGTCCTGCGTCACCAGATGTCAGCTCTGATAGGGATAGGATATATGCCATTCACCTCACCATTTCTGAAAGTGATGGTGAGCTATTGTCAACCAGAGAGTAGAGCTACGTTCCAAGAGGTTGAATGTTCTGTCTAGGAGAAGGACTCCCCAAGCCACTACTCCTCCTCCTCCTTTACCTGATCAGGTTGTTGTCCTAGCACTACCGGTATAGGGTCCTCTTTCCCGGTCTATAAACAGATTGAAGACTGAGGGACTGAGGACCATTATTGAGGAGAAGAGGTTGTCTACTGATGAGGTAATAGACCGATACCAGGACATTATGAGCTGCATGAGGTCTCACAAGTTTCAGATCTTCACAAAACCCTGTGGCCCTTATATTCCCAACTGTGTCTGAGAGTTCTACACCACCTACGAAGCATTGGTGCCACAAAGAAAGAAGCAGGCTGCTAAATTCAAGCCTGTTGATTATGTACTTGTCAGGGGAAAGAACGTGTTGTGTGACAGTACTAACATAAATGTTGTCTTGGAATACACTGACAACATTTCTGACGACTACCAGTACTGGATCAAGACTAAGTCCTTGGAGAATCTGAAAAACTGGTTAGCTCCTCTCATATCTGATGGTACTCCTAGGTGGTTGGAGGCAGGAGCTCCGATAGAGAAAAAGGACCTTAATGTAGCAGCAAGGTACTGGTGTGGCTTCATAAGGGGCACTATCATGCCATCCCAGAATGAGTCCATCCTCCGCAACACAAAGGCAACCTGTCTTGGATAGATCATTGCACGAAAGCGCATAAATTTGGGTATGATCATTGAAAAGGAGATGGCCATGAGGGCCAAACAGCGCCAAACCTCCCTCTATTTTCCGATGTTAATCACTGAGTTGTGCAGACGAGCTCGGGTGCCACGTGATAAGAAGAAGTATGTGGAAGTGATTCCCACCTCCTTTACCGACATCTGACAAATTGAGGTGGAGTACTTGAAGGATGAGGCCAAGAAGAATAAGGCAGCCTCAGTGGATATATCCCAGGTGTTGGATACTGATGAATTAGGTGCAGAGGAACCTTTTCCTACTTTGACCCCTAGGATTTCAGGTATATCTAGCACTGCCCCTTCCATGACGCATAGTTCCTCTACAGCTTCCTTGCCTCCAAGGCCTGGTGCCTCTACTACTACTGCTTCTGGACGTCCACTCACCCAGGCTGCATTACTACAGATGGGGTATCTAGCCCATTTTTCTGCTAGGCGCGCCTCCAGATTTGAGGCACCCTTCATGGCATGATAGAGAGGGCCCCAGTGGATTCATCCCCAGTTGTGCGCACAGACTCATTACCTGCAGAGGCGTCTTTGCCTAGTCCAGCCCATGGGGATTTAGGTACTTCTTGTTCTATACCTTCTGATATCCCTAGTTCTTTTGTTGTTGCACTACCTCCTAGCCCTATTGTTGTTGTCTCCCGGCCTCGATCACTCAGGCTTCGTTACTTCAGACGGCGCAGCTTGCCCATTCTACTGATTGTTGGGCTGCCAGACTCGAGGCCTCCATTCCGAGCAAGATCGAGATTGCCCTGGCTGATGTTGTGACACCATTGAGCGCTACCAATAATGCCCTTGCGGCTAGAATAGCGGTGTGTGATCGTGGTCAAAAGGATATCAAGAAAGTGACGACGCTGAAGGCCGTTATTGTTGTGTTGAGGAGCGATGTGGATCAGCTGAAGTCTACCAACATGTCCATGATTTTCGGGATGGTGGAGATCCCAGATATGCCTCCAGCTACCACCAGAGATGAGGTTAGAGTTGAGATAGCAGCTCAACCTGAGTTTGAGGTGGAGACTAATGAGAAGATTCTCGAGGTGGCTGAGGAAGATTCATATGAGGGCCTTACTGAGACTGAGGAGGCCATGGTAGATGTTGTTGTTCAGGCTCCTTTGGTGGATACTTCATTGGTTGCTGCTGTTCTATCTGAAGTGACTCCAGGCACTGATGCTCAAATCTAGATTGATGCACCGGGCACTGATGCCCAGACAAATGAAGTGAGTGAGTCGATAGGATCCCTTCTTTACCTCCCTCTTTATCTTACTTTCATTTTGACTTTTGGATATTTTAGTTTTTGTCTGCATTTGAGGACAAATGACTTTATTTGTGGTGGGCTGAGGCCCACCTTTTGTGTGACCTTTTGTGAATATTGGTTTTGTTTATATACTTGGGTTTTGAGCTATTATTGTGTGTTACCCTATTTTTGTGGATGTTTGAGCTTGTGGCTCCTTGTTTTTAATTGTAAATGATTTTTGACCTTCCAAAAAAAATTGTTCCACCTCTTGTTTGTGTTGAATGTGGTTGGTCTCTTGCAAATTTGAGTATCGGTTTTGATCAATACCGATGAATTGAATAGTGCTCATAAGCAAACAAATACGAATGTGCGGCTCCGATGAGGCCAAATAAAGTTGCATAGACAATATGTGAACTCTTTGCATCTCGTTGTGACTAGCCAAGTATCAAATTGAGTATCTTGTGATGAACATTTTACACTAGCGAAAGTGTAGTCTTATTTGACATTGGTGTGAATGCCTTGTGTGCTAAGCTTACCTTGAACCATGTTTGATGACACCTAGAATTTACCCCGTTGGTTTGGTTGACTATGTGAAGAAATCTCTTGAGATGATCTTAGGCAACTTTGAAGAGTGTGAACCAATTTGGCATTATACCTATTTTTGTGGCCTACCTTGTGAGTATGTGAACCCAGCTTGAGCACGCCTTGAGCCTTAACCTTTTCTTAGAATAAAGTTGATGAAAACATAACCTTTATCGATCCATTACCCATAATCCTCATGATTTGTGGTTTGTTTGAATAGCCAACTTAGGCCAAAATCCTAAGTTGGGGGTGTGGTGAAAACAGAAGGTAAATCAAGAAGTGCAAGAAAGTCCCCTTTGACCCATGGTTTTGTGAAAAATGGAACCCCTCCATTCAAAAAATAAGAGAGAAAAATAAGAAAAGAATGAACAAAAAAGAATGAAAAATTTGTAGAATAAAGTTGTGAAAATGCAAAGAAAATGGGGTTTCCAACAGTTCATGGAAAGTGAATAATGGGATGACTTGTGAGCATGAATGAAAATGATGAAGAAAAGGAAAGAAAGTGTTGTTCACACCCCATTTCATAAGGACTATAGCCATTGAGCCTAAAGAACCATACAATTGCACTCAACCCCATTACAAGCCTTGAAATGACCTTTTTAATCTTAAGTGAGCTGAAGCAAGTGTTGATTGGAAAATATGGGAAAACCTATGGGTGAAATCATACATTGTGCTCATCTTTGTGAGTGTGAGAGTTGCATTTGATTCTGTAACTTTAAATTGTGAACCATTGTGTGTGAATATGGAATCATTCTTTGTGTAAGGGCATTTGAGTACCTATGTTGAGTTTGAACTTGCATTTAAAGCAAGTATTGTGAGCTTGAGATTCTTTGATAATGATGAATCACAACTTGAGTCTTTCAGTGCACAATTGATCTTTGCATGAGTAAGTTGAGTTTTCTTGTGTGCATTGATGATTGAGTCTTGTGTAGCACTGTTTGAGACATCCTTTTTGAACTGCTGAACTTGGGTTTTACTTGAGGACAAGCAAAAGTTTTAGTTGGGGGTGTTGATGAGTCCACTATTTAGACTCATTTAGGGCTTTATTTTAATGGATTTAGTGTCCTCAAATGCACATTTTGTGCTAACAACTGATGTAAATCCTTGAATTTCAGGTATTTGGATTGAGGAACAAAGAATGGACACTATTGAGAAAAAAGGAACAAGGAAGTTGGAAGAACGAGGAAAAGAGAGCCTGAGGATCGCTTAATCCATTGGGAGAGTGGCCGAATGGCCATTGTCTTGCCTAATGTTCCAACCGAGCCCTGAAGCAGAAAATCAAGTTAGCGGTCGAAAGGAGTAGTCGGCGAGTCGCAACATGGTTCCGCGATGCAGTGCCATATCGCCCAAAGTACAAAACCTAAAGATGTTGAAGGCCAAAGTAAAAAGGCGATGGAATTGACCAAAGGGTGAATCGTCGAGTGGATTGGCGATCTCGACTTACTGCGCCAAATTTTCTTTTGGAGCACATTTTTGACAACTACAAATATGTTTTTAAATGCAGTTTTAGAATGTAACGTTCAGTAGTTTTCATATTTATTCAGTTTTCAAGTTGAGAGCTTAAAACTGAGTTTTTGGAGACATTTTTCCTTAGCTTTAAATATTTGAAGATTTCGATTTCTAAGAAATTGGAAGTGGGTGTTGAAGATTCTTCATCTTAGACCAATGTAAAAACTCTATCAATCCTACCCAGTTGATGGAAACACAACTTGGTAACGATTTTTACCTTTTTATGATGTCTAGCTAAAACCACAATTCTTGGGGTGTGATTATGGGTTGATATAATTGCTGGGTATTGTTAATTGATAGTTTAATTGTTGTTTAAAGGTGTTTTTGTTTAGTAATTGTGGTTGAATTTAATGGATTGTAGTTGCAAATAGAATCTTAACTTCGTATTTTTAGCTTGCTCGAGAGAGAGGTTTTAATACCAAAATTACTGAATTAATGGTCTGTGGGTATTAGGTTGTTATGGGTTCAGCTCGAGAGAGTGAACCTTAAACCTCTTTCCACACATTCATCTCGAGAGAGTGAATGGACTAAAGCGAAGGATGTGCTTAATTGCTGCTTATTGGTGTTCGAGAAAAACCAATTTGATTCGGGGTAAATTGTTCTAGAGAAAGTATATCCCCACTAAAGTCTATCTTAATCATTGATTTACAGTTGTTTAATAATAATTGCAATTATCCGGTTGTCTATCTTAACCCACAATCCTATCACGTCCCAAGAATCCCATCTCCATAATTGTTTTTTTTTGTATTATTTGATGATTTAGTTGATAGTTTAAACAAAATCCCTCTTATATTTGACAGTTGTGTCACCTACAATTTAAACCATGTTTTTATTCGTAAATGTTTTTGGCTATGATTTTCTTGAGCATATTCTTACTTGCCTATTGATTCTCAATTGTGAACCACTCCCTTGGGACTCGACTCCAACTCACTTAGTTGGGTTATATTTCTATTGAAGGATCGCTGACACTTAGTATTGGATGAAGTGTCTTTTATAGTGTTACCCCTCATATCAACCACCACCTTGTTTGGCTAAGAAATTTACCTCTTCATTATACAAGGCCTCAAACTTCTACTCATCTAGATTAGCACACCCGATACCCATGACATTGACACTTCAAGCACCAGCTCCCATGACATTTTTAGACAAAATGTCAAGTTGTGTCATGATCTTGGCCATGTTCTGGTCTCTCTCTTGGTCTTTCTCCATCTACTCTTTGGTTAGTTTAAACGTGACATGGGAGACCTGGTCTTTACGGGTATACCACGCCCGGTTTATGGTAGTCATACCATCCAAGAGCTGAGCCGCTATCACATAAGGTTGCTGCATCAAACCTCCCCGAGAAAGTTGGTCAGCAACACCCTTATTTACCGAGTCAAGACTCCGGTAAAAATACTGCAGCAACACGTTATCAGGCAAGCTATGGGTTGGGCATTGAAGCACCAACTTCTTGAATCGCAGCCATGTTTCATGAATTGGCTCGCCTTCTAGATGCTTGAAGGTATGTATGTTGTCCCGAAGAGTATCATCTTCGAGGGAGTGAAAAATTGCACTTGAAATGCAATAACAAACTCCTCCTAGGAAGTTATTTATTCACGTGGCAATTCAGCCAGTCACTTACATGTCTCCCCCATCAAAGAGAACGGGAACAATCTCAATCGGACCGACTCTTAAGAGATGTTCTTGTAGGAGAACGGTTCGCATACATCCACGAAGTTTCTAATATGCTCATGTGGATTCTCATGAGTCAAACAACTGAAAAGCCCCATTAATTGCAAGAGTTGCAACATCGTACTCGTCATGAGGAACACCGCATTTCCTTCTGCCGAAGGCAAGCGAATGGCACCAATACCACCCATAAGATGGGGCTGATTATCATTAGGCTCGTTGACATGGTTGAGGTTTCCAATGTAATCTTGATGGCCTACTTGGCTGCCATTGCTGCCGTTCACACTCATACTTCCTGTTTGAACACACAAACAAGCAAAATAAAACTAAAATAAAGTAAGTACAACTATGACTAACAAGAAAAAAAATCAACTTAACCAAAAATTCTCAAGTAACACCAGTCCCCAGCAGCGGCACCATTTTGATTTCATTAACGTTATCAAATACACTTCATCGAATACTAAGCGTCAACGATCGTTAAGTAGTAATATAACCCAACTAAGTGAGTTGGGGTCGAGTCCCAAGGGAGTGGTACGTATTCGAGAATACATTGAAAAGCATGAATATGCTCAAGTCAATCATAGCATAAAACATTTACGAATAAAAGCACGGTTCAAGTTTGGGGTGACACAAGTGTCAAATAACTGGGGCTTTATTTTAATTATCAGCTACAACATCAAATAACACAAAAATAGCAAGTATAGAGACGGATTCTCGGGATGTGATTGGATTATGGGCTAAGGTAGAAAAATGGGTGATTGCAACTAATAGTTAATAGATGTAAATCAGTGAATAAGCTAGACTTTAGTGGGGATAAACTCTCTCTCGAACAATTCACCCCGAATCAAATTGGTTTCTCTCAAACACCAATAAGCAAAAATGAAGAACAACCTTCGCTTTAGTCCATTTACTCTCTCGAGCTGAATGTGTGGAAAAGGGTTTATGATTCAATCTCTCGAGCTGAACCCATGACAACCCAATACCCACAAACCATCAAATCATTAATCTTGGTTTTAAAACCTCTTTGTCGAGCAAGCCAAAAACACGAAGGTAGAGTTATATTTGCAACTACAACCCTTTAAATTAAGCCATAATTACTGAATGAAATAACTTTTAAACAACATTTACACTATCAATTAACAATACCTAGCAGTTAAATCAACCCATAATCACATAATCACACCCTAAGAATTGGGTTTTATCTAGACATCATAAAAAGGTAAATATCGTTACCAAATTATCTTTCCATCAACTGTGTAAGATTGATATAGTCTTTACAAAGGTCTAAGATAAAGAATCTTCAACACCCACTTCCAATTTCTTAGAAATGGAAATCTTCAAATCTTCAAAGCTAAGGAGAAAATGTCTATAAACTCAGTTCTAAGCTCTCAAACTTGAAAACTTAATAATAATGAAACTTAGACAAAAATCTAATGAAAAGCGATACTAAGCTAAAAATTCAAACAAGTACTTATAGTCGCCAAAAATGTGTTGTGAAGGACCATTCGGTGCAATAAGTTGGGATCGCCAATCCATCCGGCGATCAGCCTTTTGGTAAATTCCATTGCCTTTTTTCTTTGGCCTTCAACATCTTCAAGTTATGAAACTTTGGGCGATATGGCACTGCATCGCGGAACCGTTTGATGAATCGCCGACTGATCCTTTCTATTGCTGACTTGATTTTCTCCTTCAGGGATTGGCACACTGGAACATAAGGTGAGACCATTGCCATTCGGCGACTCACCCAATGGGTTAGGCGATCCTCAAACCTAGTTTTTTTTGTTCTTTCAGTTGCCTTGTTTCTTTTTGCTCATTAGTATCCATGCTTTGTTCCTCAAACCAAATACCTAAAAATCAAGGATTTACATTAGTTATTGGCACAAAATATGCATTTGAGGACACTAAATCTATTAAAATCAAGTTGTATATGAGTCCAAATCATGGACTGATCATGCCATGACGTTAACTAAGGCGCTGCTTCGGAGGCAACCCAAGTTTTATTTTCTTTCTTTTTGTTTGAGAAATAATCTTGTGTGGATTGTGCAGGTAAAGGTGTGGAATGTGTTTGAAAAATGGAGATTACCGAGTAAAATGTCTAATCGGTGACTCGCCGAAGAGGTCAGACAGCCCGACTTGGACCGCCATTGGACTCATGGAATTTTGAAATTGGAGTTTGTAAAACTCGGCGAGCCCAGGAGCAAATCTGCGAATCGCCGACTAGGTTGGCGATCACAATTTTGTCCGCCGTTTGGACCCCCAAATTAATTGGAGGTCCTGTATACCTCTGGCTACCACCAAAGATAATGTTTGAGCTGAAGAGGTACCTAATACTGAGTCTGAGGCTGAGACGGATGAGGTGATGCTTGGGGTTGCTGAAGAGGTTTCTTACGAGGGCCTTATGGAGATTGAGGAGGCCATGGTAGATGCAGTTGTGCAAACTTCTTTGGCAGACACACCCTTGGCTGACCCGAGTGGAGTTAGCAGTGTTAATGTTAAACCGGGAACTGATGCCTTGATAGATGGAGCGACTGCTTAGACAAGATCTTCTTTATCTCCCTCTCTGTCCCTTTTTATTGACTTTTTGGATATTTTCTTATATTTGAGGACAAATTGTTTTTTGTTTTGTGGTGGGGTGAGATATTTCCATACCTACCTCTTGTGAATATTACTTTTGTCTATATTTTAGGTTTTATGCTATAAATTGTGTTTTGGCACTGAGTTTGTGGATATTTGACCTTGTGGCTTCTTGTTTTAATTGTAAATGGGTTTTGACCCTTTTTGTAAATTTTGTGCCACCTCCTGATTGTGTTTGAATGTGGCTGTTCTTTTGCAAATTTAAGTATCGGTTTTTTGCATCTCGTTATGAGTAGTTGGTTATCGAATGAGTCTCTTGTGTTGAACATTGCACACTAGCGAAAGTGTGGAGTCTTGTTTGATATTGTTACTAATGCCTTGTGTGATGAGCTTATTGTGAACCTTGTGTGATGACACCTAGAATTTTCCCCGTTGGTCCGAATGACTAAGTGATGCAAGCTCTTGAAATGATCTTAGACAACAATTTTAAAGGGTGAAACAATTTGACATTATACCTCTTATGTGGCCTACCTTATGAGTGTTTGAACTTTGTTTGAGAATCCATTGAGCCTTACCTTTTTTTGGAAGAAACATGACGCAATGGTGACCTTTCTTTATCCCTTCACCCTTAATCCTCATGAGATGTGGTTTGTTTGAATAGCTAACTAAGGCCAAAATCCTAAGTTGCGGGTGTGGTGAAAAGAGAAGTTAAATCAAGAAATGTGAAGAAATTCCCCTCTACCCATGGTTTTGAAAAAGATGGAACCCCTCCATACAAAAAGAAACAAGAAAATAAAAAGAATGAAGAAGTTTTGAAATAAAGTTGCAAAAGGAAATGGGGTGTCCAAAGTTTCTTGGAAAATGAATAATAGGGTGAATTTTGAACAGGAATGAATTTTTTGAAGAAAAGGGAAGAAAGTGTTTTTCATACCACATTTCATGAGGATAGAAGCCACTGAGACTAAATGACTATACCTTACACTCAGCCACGTTACAAGCCTTGAAAAGACCTTTTTTATCTTGAGTGAGCTGAAACAAGTGTTGATTAGAAAATAAGGGTAATCATATGGGTGAAGTCATGCATGTGTTCATCTTTGTGAGTGTTAGAGTTTTTTTAATTACAGAACTATAAATTGTAGAACCATTGTGTGTAAATATGGAATCATTCTCTGTGTGAGGTCATTGGAGTACCTTTGTTGAGATTGAACTTGCATTTGAAGCAAGTATTGTGAACTTGAGAATCTTTGGTAAAGGGTAGTCACAACTTTAATCTTTGAGTGCACAGTTGATCCTTGCATAAGTAAGTTGAGTTTTTTTGTTTGCATTTATGATTGAGTCTTGGGTAGCACTGTTTGAGACATTCTTTTTGAACTGTTGAACTTGCATTTTACTTGAGGACAAGCAAAATTTTAAGTTAGGGGTGTTGATGAGTCCGAGATTTGGACTCATTTAGGGCTTGATTTGGATAAGTTTAGTGTCCTCAAATAAAATCTTTCATTTCTAGGTATTTGGATTGAAGAACAAAGCATGGACACTAATTTGTAAAAAGGAACGAAGCAAGCTGAAAGAACGAATAAAATTTCTCTCAAACAATTAATCCCGAATCAAGTTTGTTTCTCTTGAACACCAAAAGCACGCAAATAAAACCAGCCTACACAAGGTCTATTCACTCTCTCTTGCTGAATATGTGGGACTGAGTTCTGGATTCACTCTCTCGAGCTGAACCCATATCAACCTAATAACCACTGACAATTAATCAACAATCTTGGTTTTAAAACCTCTCTCTCGAGCAAGCTAAAAACACGAAGGTAGAACTGCAGTTGCACTTACAATTCTTTAAATTAGTAATTGTGGTTTAATGTAAAGAATTGTAGGTGCAACTGCAGTTCTACCTTCGTGTTTTTAGCTTGCTCGAGAGAGAGGTTTTAAAACCAAGATTATTGATTAATTGTCAGTGGTTATTAGGTTGATATGGGTTCAGCTCGAGAGAGTGAATCCAGAACTCAGTCCCACATATTCAGCAAGAGAGAGTGAATAGACTAAGGTGTAGGCTGGTTTTATTTGCGTGCTTTTGGTGTTCGAGAGAAACAAACTTGATTCGGGATTAATTGTTTGAGAGAAATTTTATTCCCTCTATGGCTTAGCTTACTCACTAACATTCAGCTATTTCCTAATAGTTGCAATTAACGTTTGTCTATATTATCCTATAATTGAATGACATCCCAAGAACTCGTCTCATTATTGCTATTCTTTATTATATGTTGTTGTTGTAGTTGATAATTTCAAACCAAAATCCCCTATTTGACATTTGTGTCACCCCTTGTTTTGAATTATGTTTTTATTCATAAATGTTTATTCCTTTCGCTGATTTGAACATATTTACACTTTTCTATGGAATATTAAACATGTACCACTCCCTGTGGGATTCGACCCCAACTTATTTAGTG
>JAJOOO010022943.1:0-29470 GCA_029582685.1 Solanum piurae | reverse complement strand
CTCTTCATTTTAATTATGATTTAGCTTCCGCATCAGTTTGTTATCTTTAGTATGCTCATGATCATGCCAGCAGGGTTAGCTTGGGATCACTTGTGGTCCTAGGTCCCGTGTCCGCGTCTCGGGGGTAGTCTCGGGGCGTGACACATTCTCAAACGCATACACCACCACTAAAAAATCTTGTTCCGTGACGGTATAGTTCTTTTGCACCACATTCAATATCTTACTTGCATAATAAATTTGGTGAAATTATTTCTCTTTCGTTTGCCAAGAAAGACTCCTAAATAAACACCACTAGCATCACACATGAGCTCAAACGGAATACTCCGATCGGGGGCAATACTTATTGGGGCTGACACTAGCTTTTCTTTCAAGCACAAAAATGATTTTAGGATAGCATCACCAAAATTTAAAATAGATTCCTTTTCTAGAAATTTGCAAAGTGGGTGTGCTACTTTGCAAAAGTCCTTTATAAATCGCTTGTAGAAACCCGCAAGCCCTAAAAAACTCCGGACACCTTTTACTGAGATAGGAGGGGGTAGCTTGGCAATGACTTCAACTTTAGCTTTATACACCTGCATATCTTCTCATGAAACCTTATGCTCCAAAACTATGCCCTCATTTACCATGAATTGATACTTCTGCCAATTTAGATCTAGGTTGGTTTCCACACATCTTTTTAGAGCTTGCCCAAAATGTTCAAGACAAGCTTCAAATGAATCACCAACGATTGAGAAATCATCCATGAATACTTCGACTGAGTCTTCCACCATATCTAAGAAAATAGAGAGCATTCATCGTTGAAATGTCGTCGGGGCTTTACACAGCCCAAAAGGCATCCTCTTTAATGCAAAGGTCCCATAGGGACATGTTAAACTAGTCTTCTTTTGATCTTCCGGTGCAATGGAGATCTGGTTGTGTAACACCTCATAGTTTAGTAGGCCAAGTAGGGCCAAGTATGAGGGCAACAAGACAAGACTAGAGGGCAAGAGCCAAGGCAAAAAGGCAAGGGCCAAGGAAAAGGCCAAGGCTGCCCCAAGCTTGCCAAGGCAGTGCCCACCTCCACGACAACCTTGATGGATCATGGTGGCTACCAACCCCCATGGTACCACCCGTGGTGGTGAGGAAGTAGCTCACCAAGGCTGCCTCAAGATGGGCTCAACTTCACGAGCCACTTCATGACCAGTGGTGCAGACCACGGCTCGGGGGAAGGCTCATGATGATTCCTTCAACTCATAGAGGTCAAGCCAAGGTTACCTAGATACTGGTCCAAGGACCACGAGAAGAATGAATTGAATGGGATCAAGTATATGTGATGAATTATGACTTGTAGGCTATGATGATTAGAATTGTCTTGAGACTAAGGCATGTATTATGCATGATAATGAAGTAGGGCTTTGAGAGTAAAGCTAATGTGATGAAGTATGATGAGTAGGGCTTTGAGAGTAAAGCTTATGTGATGTAGTATGATGAGTAGGGTTTTGAGTGTAAAGCTTATATGTTGAATGTTGATTAGTAAATAAGATTGGTGTCAAAGAAGTTACCCACATTGACCTATATTATGAATGTATAAGATTATGCATGTTCTTATAGAATCTATGTAAATTCTTTAACAATACTTTGGGAGTGAAGTGTCAATGATTATGACATTGTTGTTGTGATGATTGCAAGGCTATTCTGATGAACACATAATGAACATGATGTCAAAGGTTTTCTCACATAGAATGATTCTAGGTTGAATGGATTTCTCACCTAAAATGAATCTAAATCAAAGGACTATAAGATGACATGAGGCTTGAGGTGATTCCCCAAGACCTTTATATAAGAGAGATGTGAGGTGAGTTCCCATATTCCTAAGTTAGTAAACAAGAGATGATAAACATGAGGTGATTACCCATGTCATGTGATGAGGAATTTGAGGTGAATACCCTTAATATATAACTCCTAAAGCAAGGCAAGAGGTGAATACCCATTAGCCTTTATATCATGATGGACATGGAGGTGAATACCTATGATCCTTATAAAATGATGTGGAGGTGAATACCTATATCATATCATGTTGGACATGGAGGTGAATATCTATGATCCCTATATAATGATGTGGAGGCAAATACCTATATCATTTAATGGTGGGGCATGGAGGCATTTACCTATGATTCCCTAAAATGGTCATGCAGGTGAATACCTATGACTATTCAAGTAAGGTAAGAGGTAAATACCCATTAGCCTTTATAATAGGCATAGAGAGGTGAATCCACGTGTATTGAAAAGTAAAACAAGAATAATGTGAATTATGAAATACAAGAATGACTAGTTTGGATTGTAGCTTGAATGTCCTTCCAATACATATATGACTAAGGTGATTTCCCTTGTCTATGAAAGATAAGCTAAAATATGAGAAAGATACATAATGAGCTTACATGATGACCTATGGTTACCCACTATGATGAATAAGACTAGTCAAGGATTATCCATGTGTTGGTTATGAATTATTTCAGGTTACTTATGAAGTATTCCTTTATGTTATGACGACTTATGTACATTGACTATGCTTATGCCTTATGTTGTTATATTTATGCTTATAGATTATGTCTTAAGTTGACTAATGCCTATGATATGCCTTTGTTTGATGATTTATTCAAGCCATCATATTTAGTACATGTTTGTACTAACAAATACTTTTGCCTATATTCTTATCAAATGTAGGGTCCAGCGATAATGACTTCCATCCCCATGGCTAGGTTTATAGTAGAGCAAGGAGTGATGATTTGGTGAGTCCTCATAGCATTTGATGATTTCACCACCATGTCCTTATGACATTCATTTTATGTTTAGCACTATTATATGGGTTGTGTCCCTAAGACTATTCATGTTTTAGATGGTTTGAGACAATTGTAAAAGACTTCCACTTCATTTTTATGAAACTTTGATGTTATGAAAAATGTTATAAATTTCCACTAATTTCTATTATCTTATGTTATGATATTCTAAGTTGGCTTGTATGAGGTCTCTCCGGGGATTATATGTCTTGTTACATCTAGGGGGTACCCTTGGGTCGTGACAGGTTGTATCCGGAATAACCATCCAAAAAGCAATACCATCCACGCCCCGCTAGCTTATCAAGCATTTGGTATATTAACGAAATTGGGAAATGATCTTTGTCGGTCCGTGCATTTAATTTTCGGTAGTTCATAGGTACAAATTCACCTTTTTCGTTTGGAACCACAGTTATACATCCTTTCTTCGGTACACATTGCATGGGACTTACCCATTTGTTATCCGCTATTGGGTACACCACACCTGCATTTAACCACTTGATGATTTCTTTCTTCACCACCTCTTGCATATGCTTATTTAGCCTTGTTTGATGCTCATAAGTGGGTGTGCATTTACTATCAAATATAATTTTATGAGTGCGAATCTCGGAGGGAATACCTATAATATCAGCAATTGCCAATTTATGGCAGGCAAAAATCTTGAAGAGTGTAAATGTAAATTCTCAAAATAGTTTTAAACGAGAGGTTGGAGAATTCTGAAATTCCTAGATCGTAAAAAAGTGCTCCGAGAATTTTACATTGAATTTTTCATCCACAAAACGATTCGTAAAGTTTTTTAGTATAATTTTCAAGTGGGTTTGATTGATTGTGTATTAACTTATGAATTGTAGTTGAAAATTCAATTCTAACTTAGTGTTTTGGGCTTGCTTGAGAAAGAGGTTCTAGAACTAAGGTTATCGATTGATGATTGTAGTAATTGGGTTGTTGTGGATTCAGCTCGAGAGAGTGAATCTTAATTCGATCCTACCTATCTAGCTCGAGAGAGTAGATAAATTGAGGTATTGAGCAGCTTACATTGTCATGCTTGTCGAGATTTGAGAGAACTCACTTGAACCGTAATAGTTGTTTGAGAGAAAGCTATTGCATATATAGTCTAGCCTACCCACTGAGATTCAGTAATTGTTTTTAAAATATTATTACGCATATCACGAAATTAGCATTAAATCGATTACATGCCTGAGAATACTTCTCTACTTATTTGCTCCCCTATTTTCGTAATTGTTATAGTTGTTAATTGATGCTCATATACCTCCCCCCCCCATCTGACATTCATTGTCAAATCCCTTAATTTAAATCTCCTTTGTTCGATAATGTTTAATCCTAAAAATATTAGAACACAACCTGTACTTCTTAATTGAATTTCATATTGTACAGCTCCCTTTGGGTCAACCCTAACTCTTGTTGGGTTTATACTAGATTACGATCACGTACACCTAGAATTGGATGAGGTGTAGTTTAGTGTTATGATGCATCCCGTTTTTAATGTCTCCTTGTTGAATAAATGTATCGATGATCCAAAATCTATAGTACCATTGGTGAGTCTCGGCATAAATTATAGCCTTTCATAGGAAGAATTTCTAGTTGATATCTTGGACCGGCAAGTTCAGAAATTGAGAAATTAAGAAATTGCTTCAGTGAAGGTTGTTTAAAGAAACCTGTTAGTTGAGGGTGCTACTTGAAACGCCGAGGCCGATATGATATCCCGTTATGCTCATCTCTTTCCCTCCGTCCCTACTCTAGCTTGAGGTATCTGATTCCTCTTGGTTTAATCTTTTGGTTTCTTGTGTCTTAGATATTCCCATGATTCTCATTTATGCATGTTTATAAGAAACATGATATTTGAGAAAATGAGTTAGCTTGATTGATTTCTTCATTATTATGTACATTTGAGTAAGAGTTGCATATAGACTTTATAAAATGATGTTCTGAACATGTTTTATCTTGGAGTTGAAGTTTCGTCAATTGTTATGTGCATTTCTGTGAATGCATTCATGTTGGGTGATAAATGGTCAAATGCGCAAGTCACAGACCCAAAATGGATAATGGACCCTTCATGGCACCCTAGACGGGCCATGCAGTGGACCACAGTCCGTTAAAGGGCTCATGAGGATTTTCCAAAATTCTCCCCAGGCAGGGGTCACCTCAACGGTGTCCCAATTAGCCCGTGGTGACTTGGACAACCCGTCTAATGATCCCTACAAGTCACTCAGTTAGTAAGGTTTCACCCTAAATCACTATTTAAGGACCACAGAGGCCTAGATGGCCTGTGAAGCTTCACACAGATCGTGAAGGAGACTTATGAAACTTTGAGTTTTAGATCAACTTCAAACGATCATATCTTTCACCACAAAATGCATTAGGTGTCCCATGACCTATCGAATTAAAGATTTTTGAGTCCTTTTTCCAATGCCACAATGTTTACCTAATTGTGAACTCAGAGTAAAAGGTTATGCCCGTGTAAGTGAAGCTGTGACGGGCAGAATCTTCACAACCCACTAGATGGGCCATCATGCTCTAGAAGGCCCGTTAAGACCCTCTTGGGAGGCACTTCAGCAGTTTTAAGTTAGGGTCATCTTGGTCTTTTCCTAATTGTTTTAACTCAGTACTACGCCAATGTACCTTCTACCCAAAGCCCCATAATACGAGTTTTAACCTCGGAATTGCCCAATTCAACTGATTCTCCTTAAATCCCAAAAGTTGATCAAATTCACCATTGATGGAATGCTTTTAGCATCAAGGTTTGATAGTCTTCACCTTTGGAACTCTTTCCTCCACAGAGTTCCTAAATTGTCCAATTTTTCAAGGTAGATTCTCCAATGGAAGTTAGTGTTTTTACTCAATCTCACGGGTTCTTTTCAATTATGATCTAATTGGTTGTTTTTGTGTTTTTATGCATGAATTGAAGTAATTGCATGTTTCTAAGTTGATTTCCCATGAACCCATGTGAAATCCATGATTTCTAGACTATGTTCATATGAAGAAACTTTTGAACTATGAAAGATGAATTTATGAAGATATGCATGTTCTTTAAGAAATTGATGAAAAATGACTTCTGTTTCATTGAGAGTAAAGCACCCATGTTGTTTCTGTTATGAAATGATTTCTAACATAAAGGATTCTTAGTGTTTAAAGGTTTTCTAAGCTAAACTTTGAATCAAGATTGAGGAGTTATTCTAATGAAACCTAGATTGGGTTGGCTACTTGATGTGACTTCGATGGATGATAAGGCAAGCAGTGATTACCCATGGATCTTAATGATAAGACAAGTTAAGATAATGAATATTCTATGGGATTTACGCTTTGCACCGAGAGGATATTGAGATGGAAGCTCTCCCATAACTCGAGGCCGTGTTTCTAGTAGCAACATCATTATCCCATACCTGTGTGAACCCATATGATTTTTGTCTTAGATAGACATTAGCTAGTGGATCCACGTGTGCTAGAAGTTTATGGTCTTTAACTTTGCAAGTAGGACACTTATTTTCAGTGTGGGGTAGACACCAGATTCCATTTTATAGCTCACATTATCTCTATATCGGTTAAAGGTAAATCTCCTACAATAATGAACTAAGATTATTTCTAGGAGTATATCACGAGTTCTTTAAAGATATTAGATTGTATTGACCATGTCTTTTGATTAATGTTTTCTAATCATGTTATCTCGTGATTTGGCTAGGTCATTGCATGTCATGATTTCACATCCTGTATGAAAGTCTATCATACTTGGTATATTCTTTGTACTAACGCATACTCTTTCATACATTATTTCACTAATGTAGGGTCGGACGCTCCTATTCTGCATATTTGTGGCTAGTGATCACATTAGTAGATTTTAAGATTTGTGAGTCCTCATGTTTCGAACACCGAACCATTTATTACTTATTATCTTTACTTTTCAACATTTTATGTGATGTATGGGTTACGTGCCAATCACTCTTGATGTATAGATAGCTTTGAGACAGTGTTAGCTTTCCCGCTTTGTTTTGTCAAACATTTTATGATATAAACTGTCTTTAATGATGGATGGTAAGTGGCTTGTATCGGGCCTTTCAGGTCCTTATACGCCATGTCATGACTAGGGTGTACTTTTTGTTGTGACAAAAATATAATATTTCCTCTTGAAATTTCAGGTTGAAGATGGAATAGATCTTGCTGATCCTAAATCTTGATTGGAGTTTTGAACTAACAAACACATACTTATCCTGATATTATGGTTTTTGTTAGTATGTTTTCTAGGTATATGGATATTACTACCAAGAAACATCTTGGTGCTTCCAAAAGAGTATTGCATTATGTTTCTTAGACCATTGACTTCGGGTTTTTGCACGTCAAAGAGGCAGCTTTGAGCTTGACAGGATACAATGATAGTGATTGGGTAGGAAGTATAGATTATAGAAAGAGTACTTCTGGAATTATTTTAAACATAGGATATGGAGAGATTTCTTGGAGCTTAAAGAAACAGGATGTGTTTGCATTATCATCATCGGCACAGAGTATGTTGTTGTAAGTTCAGCAGCATGTCAGGATTTATTATTAGGAAGATTGTTAGTTGATGTTTTCTATTGGCAAGAGGGTGCAATAATAATATTCTGCAATAACAAGGCTACAATTGCAATGACTAAGAATCCAAATTTTTACAATAGAACAAAGCACATAGACATTCACTATCATTTCATTCGTGACAAACAAGAAAAAGGTTATATAGAATTTAAGTTTTGCGGTACAAGGGATCAAACTGCATATGTTCGCACCAAGGCAGTTCCACTAGCATAGCATGATCAGTTCTGGTAGAAACTTGGAGTTTGTAATTTTGAATTGAGGGAAAGTGTTGAATATTGATTCAAATGTAATTAGAGGTTTCTATTTTGTTGCTAGAGTAACACATTTGTTACGAGTCATAGTTGAGTCTAAGCATATTTTTGTTAGTTACTAAGATTTAGCTAATGGATAAGGATGTGGTTAAGTTAGTGGGTCAAGTTTCTCTTAGGTGGTTGAGTCTTAATTTCTGTTTAAAGTGTTCTATGTACTTGATTTTCGAAACTGAATAATAACGTGAATGTTCATTACAATTCTTCTCTTTCTTCTTCTTATACATAGCTTCTTCTTTCTTTATTTCCCAACATTCTTGTCATCCTCTTTTTTCTTCTTCATCTTCTTCTTCTTCTTCTTCTTCTCCTCCTCCTTCTCCTCCTTCTCCTCCTTCTGCTCCTTCTTCTCCTTCTCCTTCTTCTTCTTCTTCTTCTTCTTCTTATTCTTCTTCAATACACTAAGTCTCCATTGTTCGAAGGCCATCTCTTTTTTCTTATGAACTTCATTTTATAAACGGAGTAATATAAGGTTATCGTTCTTCTTAATCTTCTTCTTCTTATTCTATTTTAATACACCATCTCCCCTTGTTAGAAGGTGATCATTTTTTTTATGAACTTCCTTCTTTAAATTGAGTAAGATAGGTTTATTATTTACTCCTACCATTTAGAATAACTCTGACTCATTCTAAATAAGACACCACCTTCCTTTGTGTCTATAAGATAAACCCCCAAGCGTGCAAGTCTATGCACTTCCTGGGCCAACTCTTTTCTTCCCTTTTCCAAGGGAGTTGTACTCCCCATAGATAATGTACTAAAATTATCAATAACAACATTGGCCGTACCTAGGTGGTAGAGAAAGCTCATATCATAATCTTTAAGAAATTCTAGTAATATTTTCCTGAGGTTCAGTTCCATGTAACTAAAAACATACGGATAACTTTTCTAATCAGTGAACACATCCACATGCATACCGTAAAGAAAATGATGCCAAATATTCAGTGAAAACATTATCGTTGTCAATTAGAGATCTTTTTCTTCCTTCCCTGTTCTTCTTCCTATTATTCCTTTTCATCTTACTTTTCTTCTTCCTCTTCTTATTACAGTTCTTGTTTGTCCTCTTCTTCTTCCTTTTCTTCTTCCTCTTCCTTTTCATCTTCATTTTCATCTCCCTCTCCCTCTCCCTCTCCCTCTCCCTCTCCCTCTCCCTCTCCCTCTCCTTCTCCTTCTCCTTCTCCTTCTCCTTCTTCTTCTTCTTCTTCTTCTTCTTCTTCTCTAACTTCTTTAATATACTATGTCTCCCTTGTACGAAGGCCATCTCATTTTTCTTATGAAGTTCCTTTTTTTAATGGAGTAAAATAGCGTTATAATTCTTCGTTTTCTTCTTCTTCTATTTTAATACACCATATCCCTTTTGTTAGAAGGCCATCATTTTTTAATGAGATATTTCTTCTTTAACTAGAGTAAGATAGGGTTATCATTCTACCTCTCCTTTACTTCATCCACTAAGGATGACACAGACTCATTCTAAACAAGCACACCACCTTTCAGCGTCTAAAAGATAAACCCCAACAATGGAAGTCTATGCACTTCTAGGGCCAACTCTTTCCTTCCATTTTCCAAGTGAGTTGTACTCCCCATACCTAATCTAATAAATATATCAACAACCACATTGGTCTTACCTAGGTAATAAAGAAATCTCATATCATAATCTTTAAGAAATTCAATTCATCTTCTTTACCTTAGGTTCACTGCCCTCTGACTGAAAACATACAGAAGACTCTTATTATTAGTGAACATATCCGCACACACAACGTAGAGATAATGACGCGAATTCTTTAGTGAATATACTAGCACTATCAATCTGAGATCGTCTGTTGGATAGTTGTTCTCATGGGTCTTGATCTTCCTAAAGGCATAAGTAATAACCTTACCATTCTAAAGATAGAAACGCAACCAAGATCAACTCTAGAAGCATCAGAATAAACAAGAAAAAAATATGTACCTTATAGAAATGTCAAGACTAGAATAGAAGTAAGTCTAGCCGTTAGGTCCAAAAAGCTCTTCTAAAAGTCTTTATACAACATGAACTTCTCAATCTCAGTGTCAATCTGGTCAATAGTGTATTAATAGATGAGAACCTCTCCACAAAATTTCTACACTAACGGCATAATCCGAAAATTTTCTAATGTCAATCAGGGTAGTGGGCCTAGGCTTGTTCTTCTCTACCTAAATCTTCTTAGAATAAACTTGAATACCTATAACACCTTAGAAATTGGAAGTTGAGTCCAAAAAGAAAAGTTGCATTTTTGCACTGAGGTAGTGTGCTACGATATCTATGGACCGTAGGAAGGCACTCGTAGGGTTTGGTTGAGTTTTGGGAAATATTAAGTCTCTAGTGTTTGACGTACGAGTGAATAGAACGATCCGTATGTGGGATTCATAGTAGTAATCCAAACTTAAAGAATATTTTGGTTTAAAATTGTGTTCTACGGAAGTGGTTTACATACCATATAATAGATGACGATTTGTAGAGGTGTTTTATTGAAGTTAGATGGATTTTTAAGCCCTTGTAATAAGATTTACGGTTGACCAGGATGGCCTTTAGAAAGACATACGGATGGTGAGTGTAAATCGTAGACCCTACTCGACATTATTAATTAAGAGTGTTTTTACCTTTTCCTACCTAGTTAGCCCTTAATCTATGTCAATTTGGCCCTCTAAATACCCCTATAACTGAATTTAGTCTTCAATAATACCCCATTCCCTTCCATGTACTCAAACTCACAAATTCTCTCAAGGGTTTCTTCTCTAAATTCTCTCTCAAGCTCTAAATGTTTAAGTGAGGGTTTCATTAATCTTCCTATATTGTCTAAAATATTTTAGAAAATTATATTATTGTGTGCTAAATATATATATATATATATATATATATAAATATAAAACATTTGTTTACAAGCTTAAATGAACATAATTGTACTTTCAATCATTTTTATTTCTTTATATTTGTTGCAACCTTAGTCAATCATATGTTTGTGTTAATATTTTCTTCTTTTATTTGCTGTAAGGCCTTTTTAATAATAAATGTTAAGAGATTTATCATGAGTCTTCCTTGAGCTTAATGGTAGAGTGAATATTTTAAAGTCGTCCATTATGTCAAGGGTTCGAGACTCGTATTAGGTGATAAGAAGCGAAGGTATTCTAAAATATCTTTTTTAACTGCCATCTAATCATTCACAGCACTATGATTTTTGAATTACTTTATTAAATAATGTGTACAATTTTTCAACTATGAATTTACGAAAAAAAATTGTATCATAATTTATTAAAGTATAATAATATAAAAAATATGAGAGCCAATTATGTGAACTTGATTGACTTATTTCCCAAGAAAAAAACCCAAAAGACAGTCCAACTATATGTTCTTTTTATTTTTGTAAATTGAGGACAAGATAACGAGTAAGTTTAACAACACAATTATTTGCATATTTATTTGTAAGGACAATACCTAGCCATTTTATCAGCTCTAAATTATTTCCTACATTCTACTTCTTCAATCCAACATATGCTAAATTGCATGCCGGTGAAGGAGGTGTAAGCATTGGTGGGTTAGCCTATGAAATATTTCCCTATCGAGACTGTTTGGGGTTCCTACTTAAGGACCTTTTCTTTTCCTCAGTCTTGGAATGAAGTCATGGTACACGTCAATTCAAACCATAAGACTTGTCAGATATAAGTTTGGAAGACTAGCAAAATTAAGTTTAATGATTGAAAGCTCAGCCTACACTTAATTTACTAGCCTGATACCAGTAGTCTAATTGGTTTGGTACTCCATCTTTCCTAACTAGTTGATATTAGTGTCTAGTAAAATTTTCAATAAGGATGTAGTAATATCTAACAATCCAATAATTTATTCTAGTTAAAATTAGAAATTAAAGCATAGGACTACCCTAATTTGATGTTTTCTATGAGTTTTTAAGCCTGTCCTACATTATCCATCAATGTTTAGCAATAACCTAGTAAATTATGATTAAAATTTCATGTTCATTATCAATTTTAAACTCTTCAAGAATTAGGGAATGAATAGTAAAGGGTTAAAGCAAATTTTCCTTAAAAAAACAAAACAACTAAGTATAATTTAATAGAAAACATACCTTGAAGAATGATGAAGTAATCGAAGAAGAAGAAAATGAAAATAGGGTGTACTTCATCGTTCTCTTGAAACAAAGTCCAGAAGGAGAGCCATTGGGGATGAGAAAATAAACAAAAAATGGTGGAAGGATATTATAATAAGTGTTTCAGATCAGGTTGACCTAGAAATGTTGCAAAATATTAACTTGGATCAATGTCAGGTGAAAAACGAGGCTCATTGTAGGGCTTAGGGTGGGCACACTACAGACCCTCTCATGTAGGCGTCCCCATTTTTAACCTCTTTCATGTTTAGAGAAAGTTGTGGTGCAAGGCTCAAAGAGTTGATATTGGGGCGATGTGGCGAGGCCCAACACTCCATCTGTCTCATTTCCCCAACTCTTATGTGTTTCCATCGGTGCGTTCTCTTTCTCTTTGTACCTAAAACCCGAAAAATGCTTTAAATAAGTGTTAGTAAGATAGGTTGTCTCCCATCAGATGCCATATTTTCAGTCATGACACAACTTCTATTCTCATTTTTTTTGTTTTTATATCCTACAATACAGCAACCATAGGTTTCCTCCTAAGCAACACTGGATTTAACAGCACATCACAATGAAAGTTTGTTTAATCAATTTTTATGGATAAATGATCCTCACAATAATAGCAGTTATGTAGTCTACTCAAATTTTTTATGATGTTTGTCATTACCTTTATTAATTCGACATTAAAATAATGACCATATGTCTAGTTATATCGGTCATTACATTTATGACCCATCGTTAAGCACATTATTCAAGGTTTCTCCAAATACGATATTTGCTAGTAGTTGGTTTACTAGATCAAATGTTGTCCAGAATGTGTCTAGAATAATGGTGTCATACATATTAGGATTATGTTGTTCAAACATTGTTCTGAATTTTACAATACCCCTAATAGTAGCTCATCATCCAACTATTTAAAGTATAAAATGCTATTTACTATATGTGTTTGTCCAGCCACAAAACTCCACTCATAAATAAACATGTGGACTTACTTTGGCCAAGAGGCAATCAGTTGAAGCACTTGGAACAATGACTTAGCTTCACCTTGTACACAAACATGTTTAATTTTAATTTTTCATAAGAAATTAATGCACTCTTCTTCTCAGCACGAACTATCATAAAATTTCTCGTGTCTTTGAAAGGATCAATCTCCCAAGGGTTACAAAATAGTCGTTGACTCTTGCAATTTCAATCAAATGCTACAATGAGAGTAGTGGTATATTGGGTTGTTCAACTTCCGATTATATTATTGTGATTCTTCATAGATCTTAGTAGTTGAAATATGTAGAGGTAGCTTTTTATATTTTAATTGTCAACTCTTCATCATTAACCCTCATTGTCATCTTTCCCACCTTAATGTCAATTGTTGCTCCTACAATGGTTAAAACATATGTCCTATAATGACTGAAATCTTAGCATCTTCTTTCAAGTCTAGAATTATAAAATTGGCGGAAATAATGAAATTTTCCACTCTTATGAGCACATATTCAAATACTCTAACTAGCACAAGATATGATCCAACTTTAATTGATTAGGTGTTGTTAGTTTGTGTCACGTCCCAAGGGTACCCCCTAGATGTAAAAAGGCGTACAAGACCCCGAGAAGCCTCATACAAGCCACTTAGCATTTCATAACATAAAGTAATAGAGCAATAAGAGTAAAACCATCATTTCAAGTCCAAAATAGTTTTATAGAAAAGCGGAAGTCTAAACCCTTGTCTCATCATAGCCATCTATTACATTCGAATGAAATTTGGCCTAGCCCATCCATATTGTCTCAAAAAGGGAAATAAAATGAAAAAGTAAAACAATAAAGTTCGTTCTCAAACCATGAGGACTCACCAAGCTCGGGGAAGAATCAAAGTACAAGCTCTAGACACTTTAATGGGAACTTTATCTTTTGGACCCTACAGCTGAGAAAAATGTAGGGAAGAATATGCGTTAGTACAAAAATGCACTAAGTATGATAGCTATGCATAAAACATTTGAAACATGCTAAGAAGCACATTTCATTTCAAGACAACAATTTGACCAATAAAACATGATATATGAAAGTCAGAAACCATAAGTCATAACATCATGGTCATTGCAAGTTACATCATCTTTAACTCTTTGAACACATATGATATACTTCTTTCAGTAACCTTAGTTCATTACTCATCTTGTTGTGGGAAAATTAGCCTTAATCGATATAGAGATCATGTGAGCTATAACATGATCCCCCGGTGTCTGCCACGCAGAAAAGGGTTGTTCTACATACCTATGGTAGAACCATGAACTTCTAGCTTAAGTGGATCCACTAGCTAATCATGCTACGGGGGCACGTAGTTTATGGGATAAGGAGATTGTTACTAGAAACCCGGTCTCTAATAACGGGAGAGCTTCCATCTCATGACACTTCTCTAGAAACCCGCCTCTACTAGTGGGAGACCTTCCATCTCAATGTCTATATCCACTTGGTGCTAAGCATAATTCCCACAGAATAGTATTTTCGTACTTATTCTCATTATCCATGGAAAGGCAAGTCATCTTGCCAATCCAAGCTAGTTCATTAGGATAGGTCTTATTCATTTATTCAATTAGGTGACAATAGCCAACCTAAGAATCCTTTCTATGTGAGAAAACCTGTCACATCATGGTTGTGAGTGATTATGAGAACATCCTTTCAACAACACCACAACAACATCATTGGCACTTTACACTCAAAGCACCTTTAAAACATTTACATAGTTTTCATAATATCATGCATAAATTCATACCTCGGCCTTTTAAGGTTCAAATCTTACTTTCAATCCACAAATCTAGAATCATGGTTTAGATAGGGATTTTATCATAGATTCATGTAATTCTATTACTTCATGCTTTAGATCATAAAACTCCTCTTTCATAATTAACAACCCACTCTTTGAGATCACAATTTGGAAAACATTGGGGTTTACATGGGTTCATAGGAGAAACATCATAATAGCATTGTAAATGATCAATTGATGCATATTTAAAAATATTTAAATCATTTATAAGACCAATAATAAACGAACCCATGGTGATTGAAGAAAATCCTAGCTAATTTGGGAATTCTATCTTTTGAAATAGAGGGATTTGGGGACTCCATGAATGAGAGGGATTCATGGATGAAAACTACCATACCTTGATTCCAAATTCTAGCCTTCAATGAAGCAATTTGACCCATAGCTTGAAACCCTAGACAAATCCTTCTTTTTCTTCTTCAAGTTTTCTAGAGAGAGAATACTTGTGAGGAGATTTAATTTCTTTTGGTGAATTTGGAAGAATGAATTAGATACGTTTAATTTGGGGGTAAAAAGACTTATATCGGGATTCTAAATAGGGGGAAAATGACATAGTATAGGAATTAATTAGTTAGGAAAAGACCCAACTCACCCTGGAAATAACTGTCAATTGCTGACTCACGAGACCCCAACGACGGACTATGGGTGGACCTACGGTCCGTCCTGCACATTGTCACTAAGTACTAAGAATTTTGGCCATCGATGGACCCCTGGATCACAAACTGTGGACCCATCTACGGTCCATAGGTCCCTTCGTGGTCCATGTTTTGGATAATTTTCTTTGATGGCCTACCCACGGCCCAACCTAAGATCCATGGGTCAACCCATTGTCCGTGGTTGGCCCTCTAATATGGAACTTGTAAGCCTTGAATTTTGGTTCATTACCATTTTTCAGATACGGGGTGCTACAATATCTCCCCCTTGGGATCATTCGTCCTCTAATGAAATTCAAACAAGTTCTAAGAGTGTAGAAGAGGAACTAACAACCCAACCTTACAATGCAATGCATGTAACCAACGAGGAACTATCGACTACAAGCTAGGACGTTCACATAGGGGTGAATCTAATTCTTACAGCCCATCATGCATGCAATCTCATCAAATACACATAATAAAGGAGGAAACATCAACTTCAAGCTAAACATACTCAAATGCAACATAAGGAAGTAAGAACTACATATAGCAATTTAATATGCATGAAATTTCAACATTTCTCATGTTCAAGGAGAAACTACCTTCTCCAAGTTAAGAACATGCTCGACACAATCGCATGGAGACTTTATGCAATTCATTCTCAAGAAGCATATCTAATGCATGTTCAACAATCATCTCACAAAGTCTAAAGGTAACTCATACTCAATGCACAACAACATGAGAAAAGTAAATCATATAAGTCATACCTTTCAAGGCTTAAGCTTTTTCAAGAAGATTCATAACATAAGGAAATCATGGAAAGCACATAAAACACACATGACTCCTAAACATAACACAACCAAGAGGAACTCGTTACCTCAAGCTAAAGTAGGAGTAGAAGGAAAGGGATGAGGATATCGGGACATAATACCGGCCTCAGTCCCCGAAGTAGTACTCTCAACTAAATGATTCCTCCATAATATTTTCACGGAAGCAACATCCTTATTTCTCAACTTCTTGACATGTCGGTCTAAAATCTCAACTGGAACCTCTTCATAAGAAAGATTCTCTTTAACTTCCAAACCCTCTAGGGAAACGATGGATGTTGGAGCCCCAACACATTTCTTCAACATAGAGACATGGAAAATCGGATGCACCAATGCCAACTCATTTGGCGAATAAAGCTCATATGCAACCTTATGAACACCCCTCAAAATTTCATATGGGCCTACAAAGCGGGGACTAAGTTTTCCTTTCTTACCAAACCTCATTGCACCCTTCATGGGTGAGATTTTCCAATAGACCCAATCACGAACATCAATTCAAGATGCCTTCTTCTAACATCGACATATGACTTTTTTCGACTTTGAGTTGTTTTCAACCTCTCTCTAATAAGCCGAATCTTCTGTATGACCTCATGTAGCAACTCGTAGCGGTGGCAAACGGGTTGATTTGATCAGATTTGGATGGATTGAATATGGATTGAGTTAAAATGGATTGGATCATAATCCACTAATATAATATATAGGTAAATATAGATTTGATCAAATATGGTTTGGGTAAAATGGTTGTAACCCACTTTAATTTCCTAAAGCCAAAAAAATATTAAATCAAAGCTAAGTTGTTAATACATCAACCCCTACCGTTCCATCCCACCCCACAACTATAACCCCCACTCCCAAAAAAAAATTGGCAACCCCTACCCCCACCCCACCATCCCCACACCCAAAACAAAAAATTTAAAACGTTTTATTTGGAATAATAAAAATTATTTTTTAAAAAAAGAAAACAATTTTCCAACCCTACACCCCCACCCTCCCACCTGCCCCCACCCACAAAAAAATATTAAAAAAACTTATTTTTTTGGAAAAATAAAAAATTTAATTTTCGTAGCCTACCCCCTCCCCATAAAAAAAATTAACTTTTTTATTTCGGAAAAATAATTTCTTTTTATAGTTTTTTTTAAAAATAAATTTTGCCAACCCTACCCGTCCCCCCGGCACCCCAACCCCGCCAGCCCCCACAACCCCCAAAATAAATTAAAAAGACTTTTTTTGATAAAAAAAAGTGGCAACCCCAAGACCCCTACCTGCCTCGACCCATAAAAAAAAATTAAAAATCATTTTTTCAGAAAATAAAAAAAATTATTTTTTGCCAACCCTCCCCCCCCCCTCCCCCAGGACACTTTCCACCCACATCCAAAAAAGTTTTATAAAAAAATTCAAATATTTTTTTTGCCCCCAGTCCCACTACACCCCCACCCCAACCCCATTTTTTATATTTTATTTTCAAAAATAAATAGTGCAATTAGGGATTTTAAAAATAAATAAATAGTGCAGTTAGGGATTTTTATGATAAGAGAGTGATATAGGAGTATATATGGATTCTCATGTTTACCCATTTTCTCCATATTTTATGAGCTTAAATAGGTTGAAGTTCATTTTTACCCATTTAAGAAAAGGAAAGAAAATATGAGTGATCCATTTAATTTAATATGGGCAAAATGGTTTCATTTCACTTATATGGGCTAAAATTGCCACTTCTACCAACTCGGGACCTATAATGGAAACTTCACCAACCTAAAACCAACCTATTGGAGATCTACACCTACTACCATATAGTTCCTCAAATGGAGCCATATCAATACTCGAGTGATAACTTTTATTATAGGCAAACTCAATCAATGGCAAATGGTTATCCCAATTACCCTTTAAATAAATCACACAAGATCATAACATGTCATTCAAAGTCTGAATAGTACGCTCTGTTTTCCCATCGGTCTGGGGATGAAAGGCCGTGCTAAGCTTAACTTTTGTACCAAGACCCTTTTGGAATGACTTCCAGAACTAGGAAGTGAATTGAGTACCTCGATAAAAAATTATAGGCATGAGTACTCCATGTAACCTTACCATCTCTCTCAAATACAATTTAGCATCCGCTGAATAGGAAACCTTGATGGGAAGGATATTATAAGATTTAGTCAACCTATCCTCTACTACTTAAATCGAGTCGTGTTGTTGCCGAGTACGTGACAACCCTACAATAATGTCCATATTCACATATTTCCACATCCAAGTAGGAATACCAATGCCTTAGGATAAACCTCCCAATATTTGATGCTCAACCTTCACTTGTTGAGAATTAGGACACTTAACCATAAATCCCACAATATCCTTCTTCATCCCGTTCCACCAATACATCTCCCGCAAATCACGGTACATCTTTGTGGTTCTCGGGTGAATAGAATACCGAGAATAATGGGCTTCTGCCAAGATTGGTTCCCTCAAGTCATCAACATTCGAAACACCTAGTAGACCTTGATATCTAAGTACCCCATCTCCCCCTTGGGAAAATGCCTCGAAGGACTTTTTGAGTACCGCCTCTTTCAATTCTACCAAAATTGGATCAAGAGTTTTCGTAGCCTTTACATTCATAACAAAAGACGATTCAGAGCCATTATGAACCATAACTCAACCTTTGGTGGAATCCACTAGTTGAACACCTAATCTAGCCAACCTATGCACATCTCGAACCAATTCTTTCTTTTCATCCTCAATATGATCAACACTACCCATTGATAGTCGACTAAGACCATCCGCTACCACATTTGCTTGACTGGGTGATAGAGAACACTCATGTCATAATCCTTCAATAATTCTAGCCACCTTCTTTGGCGAAGATTCAAATACTTTTGACTAAACACATAATGCAAGATCTTATGATAGGTGAAAACATCAACATGAACCCCATACAAATGATCCCCCCATATCTTTAAGGCAAAAACAACCACCGCTAACTCAAGGTCATGGGTAGGATAATTCTTCTCATGGATCTTAAGTTACCTCGAGGAATAGGCAATAACTTTACCATTCTGCAAAAAGCACACATCCCAATACAACTCTAGGGGCATCACAATATACCACAAAGCCATACATACCATCTGGTAAGGTCAACACCAGAGCGAAATAAGTCTATCTTTCAACTCTTGGAAACTTTTCTCACAATCTTCCGATCATATGAATTAAGCCTTCGTTTGAGTCAAAGTCGTCAAAGGAGAAGCAATGGAGGAAAATCCCTCAACAAACCTTCTATAGTAACTGGCCAAACCCAAAAAACATCTAATGTTCGAAGGAGTTAGAGGTCTAGGCCAACTGACCTCATCCGTCTTCTTTGGATCTACCTCAATACCGTTGCTTGGCATTATATGACAAAGAAAAGCTACGGACCTTAGCAAAATTGACATTTGCTAAACTTCGCAAAAAGTTGTTGCTCTTTAAGAGTTTGCAACACGATCCTCAAATGGTCAATATGCTCTTCCTCACTTACTTAGTAGGTCAAAATATCATCGATAAACACTATTACGAACATGTCAAGGTATTATCTAAACACCCTGTTCATAAAATCCATAAATGCCGCCGAAGCATTAGTCAACCAAAACGACATTACCAAAAACTCATAATGACCATATCGAGTCCTAAAAGTCATCTCAAGAATATCATCTTCTTTCACCCTTAATTAGTGATAACCCGACCTAAGATCAGTTTTTGAGAAATAACTTGCCCCTTGAAGTTCATCAACCAAATCATCTATTCTTGTAGAAGGATTCTTATTCTTAATGGTCACCTTGTTCAACTGTCAATAATCAATGTACATACGAAGGGAACCATCTTTCTTCCTTACAAAAAAAAAAACTAGAGCACCCAATGCAGATATATTCGGTCGGATGAAACCCTTATCCAACAAATCTTTCAACTGTTCTTCAACCCTTTAAGATCCGCCGAAGCGATTCTATAAGGAGGAATATAGATAGGTTGCGTATCTGGGAGAAAATCAATACCAAAGTCTATTTCCCTTTCAGGAGGATATCGGGTAACTCATTTGGGAATGTGTCTAGAAACTTATTTACAATGGGGACCAACTCTAGAGTAGCGGTTTCAAAATCTACCTTCCTCACCCTAACAAGATGGTAAATGCAACCTTTAGAGATCATCTTTCTTGCTTTAAGACAAGAGATAAATTGACCTCTAGGCATAGAAAATCCCCCCTTCCACTCTAGGATAAGCTCATTTGGAAACTTAAATCTGACCATACAAGTCCTACAATATATGGAAGCATAACAAGAATGCAACCAATCCATCTCAAGGATAACATCAAAATCTAACATGTCAAGCTCTACCAAGTCAACAAGAGTAACTCTATGGGATAAGGAAATGACGCACTTCCTATAAACCCTCTTAGCCACCACAAAATCACAAACAGAGTAGAGACAAAAAAGGTTCTAACAATACATCAGGGAGCCCATCAAACTTCATGGCCACATAAGGCGTCACAAAGGACAGAGTAGCACCGGGATTAAGAAAAACATATACATCAAGTTGAAAAACTTTTAACATACCAGTACCTACATCCGGAGAATTGTCTTGGTCACCTCGGGTTTGGAGATCAGAGAACCAGTTTTACTTTGGGGCATTGGAATTCGAACCACTAGGAAGATCTTGCTTGCCTTCCCTTTCTTTTGCCGTAAACATTGGGTAATCTCTCATTTTGTGACCACTCTTCCCACAATTAAAGCAACCATCTGTGATGGCTAGACACTTACCATCATGCTTCTTCCCAAATTTAGCACACGTAGACCTAGAAAACAAAGAACCACCACCATTCCCTCTTTGAGGTTTAGGGTTAGACACCCTATCCTTGTTAAACTTATGTGGAGCATTAGAGGAACCTTGACGGAAAACCGTTGACGAAACTTAGGACAACCATGTCCATCGGATCTAGCATGTGAGAAAATTCCATCACCGATCTTAGCCCTTTTTACCTCTCTAGACTTTTCCCTGAGTTTCTCCTCTTCGATTTGTTGTGCATGCACCATGAGACGAGAGATGTCCATATCACCAATGAGCATAGTCGTACGACACTCTTTAACCACCATTTCTGACACCCTCCACAGAAACTTACTCATTCTAGCCCTTGAATCTGCAACCATTGTTGGAGCATATTTGGACAATTGAGTAAACTTTAGAGCATATTCCCTCACACTCATGCTTCCTTGACGAAGGTTAATGAATTCAAGCAGCTTTGCTTCCCTCATCTCAAGGGGAAAGAACCTATCAAGAAAAATGGATTTGAACATTTTCCACTCAATGGGACCCGGTCCCACTGGCTTGCCTCCTTCCATTGGTTGTACCATACTTGAACAACACCTTTTAGTTTAGAAGCGGCCAATTCTGCCTTCTCTTTCAGAGTCACTCCCATGATAGCAATTACCTTATAGACCTCATCGATAAACTCTTGAGGATCTTCCTCAACCCTGGAGCCATGAAATTCCAGGGTTTCATCCTAATAAAGTCCCTCACTTTTGAAGTCGTCATTCCAACATTTTGGTTCACAGGGACTACCACCTCTCAATTGTCTTGGGCCATCACAGCTGGAGCAAATATTTGAAAAGTCGATCTAAACTTCACATTTGTGACTTGTTCGACCAAAGGATCGATCAAAGATTGAGGAGGAGCTTCTTTTTCCACATTTTCCGTCACATTCCTTCTAGTGTAAGGTCTTTGAGTAGACATATCCTGAAGAACATAGGATAAGGATTAGGAGAGAGGCTTTATATAGTTAAACATAATGACACGACTTTAGAGTATTAAAAGAAGTGGAGTTTCCTAATCATTTTCTAGCCTCTCATTCATAAATGTGGTGCACTTCACACTCATGAACAAGGCTCTACTAGAAGTAGCTTATGAGACTTCCTAGGACCATTCAAAACCTTGTGCTCTGACTACCAAGTTTGTCACGAGCCAGGGGTACCCCCTAGATGTAACAAGGCGTACAAAACCCCGAGAGGCCTCATACAAGACACTTAGCATATCGTAACATAAAGTAATAGAAGAATAAGAGTAACACCATCATTTCAAGTCTAAAATATTTTTATAGAAAAGAGGAAATCTAAACTCATGTCTTATCATAGTCAACTATTACAATCGAATGAAATTGGGCCTACCACATACATCATTTCTCAAAAGGGGAAGTACAATGAAGAACTAAAACAATAAAGTCCTTCCTGGAACCATGAGGACTCACCAAGCTCAGGGAAGAATCAAAGTCCAAGCTTTAGCCATTATAATGGGAACCCTGTCTGTCGGACCCTACGTTTGGAAAAGAATGTAGGCAAGAGTATGTATTAGTACACAAATTTACTAAATATGATAACTATGCATAAAAATAATTGAAACATGCTAAGAAGGACATTTCATTTCATGACATGAAGTTTGACCAATAAAACATGATATCAGAAAGTTAGAAAACATAAGGTTTAACATTATGGTCAATGCAAGCAAAATCATCTTTATGTCTTTGAATACATATGAGATACTTCATTAAGTAACCTTAGTTCATTAGTCATGTTGATGTGGGAAAATTAGCCTTAACTGACATAGAGACCATGTGAGCTATAACTTGATCCCCTGGTGTCTCCCACGCCGAAAAGGGTTGTTCTACTTTCATAAGGTAGAACCATGAAATACTAGCTTAAGTGGATCCACTAGCTAATCATTCTACTGGATAAGGAGATTGTTACTAGAAACCATGCCTCTACTAAAGGGAGAGCTTCCATCTCATGAGACTTCTTCTAGAAACCCGACCTCTACTAGTGGGAGAGTTTCCATCTCAATGTCAATATCAACTCGGTGCTAATCATAATTTCCATGGAATAGTATTTTCTTACTTATTCAAATTATCCATGGAAAGGCATGTCATCTGGTAAATCCAAGCTAGTTCATTAGGATAGCTCTTATTCATTGATATAATTAGGTGACAATAGCCATTCAACCTAAGAATCCTTTCTATGTGAGAAAAACATTCACATCATGTTTGTAAGTGTTTATGAGAACATCCTTTCAACAACACCACAACAACAACATCATTAGAACTTTACTCTCAAAGCACCCTTAAAACATTTACATAGTTTTCATAAGATCATGCATAAACTCATACTTTGCCCTTTCAAGGTTCAAAGGTTACTTTCAATTCACAAATCTCGTAATCATGGTTTAGATAGGGATTTTATCAAAGATTTATGTAATTCTATTACTTCATGCTTTAGATCATAAAACTCATATTTTATAATCAACAACCCACTCTATGAGATCACAATTTGGAAAATATATGGGCTTACATGGGTTCATAGGAGAAACATCATAAAAGAATTGTAAATCATCAATTCATGCATAAGACCAGTAATCAAAAGAACCCATGGTGATGAAGAAAATCCTAGCTAATTGGGAAATTCTACCTTTCGAAATAGAGGAATTTGGGGACTCCATGAATGAGAGGGATTCATTGATGAAAACTACCATACCTTGACTCCAAATTCTAGTCTTCAATGAAGGAATTTTACCCTTAGATTGAAACCCTAGATGAAGCCTTCTTCTTTTTCTTCAAGTTTTCAAGAAAGAGAATATTTGATTTCTTTATGGAATTTGGAAGAATGAATTAAATGGGTTTAATTTGGCGGTAAAACGACTTATATAGATGTTCTAAATAGGTGCAAAATGACATAATATAGGAATTAATTAATCACGAAAAGACCTAACTCACCCTGAAAATAACTGCCAGCTACTGACACACGAAACCCCACCGACGGACCGTGGCTAGACCTACGGTCTGTTTTGCACACCGTCACTAAGTACAGAGAATTTTTTCCATCAACGGACCCCTGGACCACGTACCGTTGACCCACCTACATCCGTAGGTCCCTCTATGGTCCATGGTCTGGACTATTTTTGGGTTGGGCTACACACTGCCCCAACTACGGTCCGTGGTTTGACCCACGAGCCGTGGTTGGCCCTCGTGGATGGCACCTATGTGTCTTGGATTTTGGTTCATTACCCTTTTTCGGATACGGGGTGTTACAGTTGGGTGTGGTTCTCATAAGCCAAGTGTCTTCGTTGAACATAGATAAGCAAAATAAATTTATTCTTGCTCCCAAACCACATAATGTGTGTCCTATCCTTTTTATCAACGTGTATGTAGAGTGTGAAACTCCCAAAATCATCAAGATTTTGTGAAGCTTCCTTATCCCTCTCAAATTGTAACCATAAGTAAGTGCTAGTATTTTAGTACTGCCATTGTCTCTCTTGAATGCCACTCTATCTTATAGATCCTTTGCATATTTTGGCGTGTATATCAATGTATATATAATCAGTATGTTAAGATGTAGTTATTTGAAGATATTTAATAGTTTATGGAAACTGTCATAAACCTTATTCCGTTCAAACTTCTGAAGAATTGGTGGAGTACACTGAGGAGTAGGCATTGTTGCATAATACATTCATATATCTTTATCGTTGAATATCAATTCTTCAATCACACTTGGATCTCGTGTGATCAAAGAATTTTCTAGTGGATCATCAATTAACATTACATACTCTTTACATATTTGATTTCTCTACATTGTGGCAACCATGCATTGACTCATATATGTTTCTCCTTGCTTTTGGATTAGCTATTATTTCAATAGGGATACCCTTTGGCCTTTATTTTATTTTGGTTGACTACTGCTCAGTTGAGCTTCAAACAGTTTGATCGACGTAGCATGAGAATTTATCAATATTTTTTTGGTAGCAATATTACTTTGTAGTTGATGCATGATACTCCATGTGGATTTAATTTTCTTGAGTAGACAAGATAACATATCCTCTATTTTAGATCTCATACGGTTAGCTATATATGGTCGGACAAAATTATGGTGACCACCTCATGGTGGAACGGATGAATTTCACTTATGTGGTTTAAGCCTTTGTCTAAATTTCCTAGGTTCCTATCTCTCCTTCCTATATCCTAATCTTTGTTCTTACCTTTATTCCATTTACCTTGCTGCCAAGATCCTTTATTAGAATCTTGGTGGTTCAATAGGAACCCCTGGACTGATTGCTCATTACATGTGATCAAGGATTGCCCCTTTGAGAGATATGGCAATGGGGGTAATAGAACTCAATCCACTACATCATGAGCTCAAGTAATCCAAAATACACATAAGGGCACTACTTCTAGTGCAAATAGTAGTCATTCGTACTTATATTCATTGTCTTCTCGTTTGGATTAGGAGAAATCCGCACACGTTGTTAGCGATTTGTTAAAAGTTTTCTCCTTGATGCTTCTTCTTTGTTAGACCTCCATTATACATTATCCTTTGAAACCCTTTATATTGGTATAAAGTTTTGATTTATTCTTGTACAACTCTTAAAACCTTTTTCTGTCTCTATTCCATTTGAAGAGTCAACTTTAGCTAAGAGAATTTATAAGAGCTTTTCTATTTCAGTCCTTTATAGAGATACCACAATTGATTTGATAGATTTAGATGTGGTAGACTTTGATATCATCTTAATAATAAATTTGTAGTTTTGGTATGTCCTAGTTGACTATAGAACTAGAGTTGTAAAGTTTAAGTTTCTTCATGAGCCAGTCTTAGAGTGGAAGGATGATTCTACTCTGCCTAAGGGTAGTTTCATCTCAAAAAGATGATTTCTAAGGGTTATTTCTACTATATATTTCCAATTAAGGAGTCCGACCTTGAGACCCCATGTATTGAGTACATTCCTTTAGGATGTGAGTTTCTCGAGGTCTTTAAGAGGATCTCCACAAAGTCCCTACAGATAGGGAGATACACTTTGGGATAGACACCCTTCTTGACATGAAACCTATCTCTATTCCACCATATAGAATTCTTCCAGTCAAGTTAAAACAATTAAAGGAATAGTTAAAATATCCTCTAGATAAGGGATTTGTTAACCCCAATGTTTTCGCATTGAGTGCTCTAGTACTTTTCCTGCAAAATAGAGATTGTTCACTCAAATCGTTTATTGATTACCGCTAGTTTAACAAGGTCAGAATTAAGAATAAGCATCCCTTTCATAGAATTGATGACATATTGAACCAACTTCAGGGTTCCACTTGTTTTTCTAAGAATGGTCTTAGATTAAGGTACCATCAGTTGAGGTTAGAGAGTGTGACTTCCAGAATACGACCTTTCTAACGCTGTCTTTTTTCTATGAGTTTCTTCTTATGACATTGCTACTAACCAATGCTCCTATAGCTTGTATGGACATCATCAATAGATTTTTTAAATAGTACCTCAACATGTTTTACTTATAGATGAAATATTGATTTACTCCCATTGTGAGGAGGAGAATGTTGGTCGTCTAAGAGTTGTTCTTCGACCTCAAGGATAGACAATCATTTGCTAAATTCTCAAACTATGAATTTTGGTTGAGATGACTTGCATTTTTTGGCATGTGGTTTCCAATGAGGGTTTTTAGGTTGACTCTTGAATGACTGATGTAGTGAATAACAGTCCCACGTCCACTACTGCGATCGAAAATAGGAACTCTTTGCGTTTAGGTGGATACTATTGAAGGTTTATTAAGGGGTTCTCCCTTATTTTTGTCCCATTGCAAAAATTAACATACAAAAAAATCCAAATTCCAATAGTCTATGGTTTGTGAGATGAGCTTTTAGGAGTTGAAGGCTTGATTGACTTTTTCTGTAGTCTTGAATTTTCTAGAAGGTACAAATGGTTTTTTGGTTTATTGTATTGCTTCCGGAATAGGTCTTAGTTGTGTTACGATGAACAATGATAAGGTCAACTATGTTTCTAGGCAACCTAAGGTTCATGAGAAGAACTACCCTACTCATGAACTTTGTTACCAATAGTGGTGTTTGTTTAAAAGTTTGTGTTATTACCTTTATGATGTGCATGTTGATGTTTTCATATATCATAAGGGCCTTTAGTATGTGTTCAATTAGAAAGAGTTAATTCTAAAACAAAGAAAATGTCTCTCAAGGATTATGACATGAGTATGCTTTACCATCTGGATAAGTAAATGTTGTTGTTGATAGTCTTAGTAGGTTTTCCTTAGGGAGTGTTTAGAAATTAATGCATAAGTAAAGAGTCAATATTATCTGGTTGAAGCACTGGAAACAATGACTTTGCTTCACCTCATACACAAACATGTTTAGTTTTAATTTTTCATAGGAAACTAATGCACTCTTCTTCTCAGTACAAACCATCATAAAATTTCTCATGTGTTGGAAAGGATCGATCTCACAAGGGTTACAAAATAGTCATTGACTCTTGCAATTTCAATCAAATCCTACAATAAGAGTAGTGGTATATTCGGTTGTTCAACTTCTGATATATTGTTGTTATCCTTGATAGATCTTCGAAGTGTAAAGCGGTAGAGGTCGCTTTTTAAAATGTGATAGTGATCTCTTCATCATTAACCCTCATTGTCATCTTTTCCACCCTAATATCAATCAGTGCTCCTATAATGGTTATGAATGGATGTCCTATAAGGACTGAAACCTAGTATCTTCTATCAAGTATAGAACTATAAAAATGGCGGATATAATGAAATTTCCCACTCTTATGAGCACATCGTCAATTACTCTAACTAGCACAAGATAAGATTTAACTTCAATTAATGAGGTGTTTTTAGTGGGGCGTTGTTTTCATTAGCCAAGTTCCTTAAACATAGATAAGAAAAATAAATTTATGCTTGCTCCCAAACCATATATGTGTGTCATATCGTTTTATCAACTTGTATGAATAGGGTGAAACTCCCAAGATAACCAACCTTGTTGTGAAGCTTGCTCTTCCCTCTCAAACTGTACCCACACGTAAGTGTTAGTACTTAAATAGTGCCAATGCATCTCTTGAAAGCCACTATGTCTTGTAGATACTTTGAATATTTTGGCATTTATATCAATGTATATATAATTGGTATGCTTAAATGTAGTTATTTGAAGATATTGAATAGTTTATGGAAACTGGCATTAACGTTATTCCGTTCAAACATATGACGAATTGGTAGAGTACACTGTGGAGTAGGTATTATTGCATAATACATTCATATTTCTTAATCGTTGAATATCTACTCTTCAATCACACCTGGATCTTGTGTGATCAAAGAATTTTCTAGTGGATCATCAATTAACACCACATATTCTTTACATATTTGGTTTCCCTACATTTTGACAACCATGCATTGTCTCAGTAGCCTATTATTTCTAGGATGTGGTAGATCATGCCCGCACTAAAGAGAAGCATCATCGTGGTTTCTAAAGCCTATGGGGGAAGTCAAAAGGGAGCTCGTCATCAAGGCATGTACAATGAGTCTCAGTCTATGAGTAGTGACTTCTGTGATAGTTCTCACCAACTGGTTCTCCAAGGTCAGTCTGGCCGACCTATTTAGGTAGGGCTTGAGGTTTTCGAGGGTGAGAACTATAATTAGAGTGATGCTACTATGGGTCATAGTTTGAGGGGTTGATATTCGGGTGCTCCAAGATGTGGTCTTTATTTACTTGGCTGATCTTTATAGGATTGATATGATTGTTGTGAGCTTTATCATTGGTCTAAAGAGTGTCCACAATGAGGGATGATTTAACTTGATCCACATTCAGTTCAACTGGTTTTAGTGGTAGCATCGCTCGCTAGAGGCAGTGCCGAGGGTTCAGAATAATGAGGTGGTAACCAAGGAGTTCTAAGAGGACACATCGAGGAAATTTAGGTGGAAGATATGATGTTGTCCACTCTGGGATGTTACATATGCATAGAGTAGAGGTGGACAGGGCCAGTTATATGTATATCTAGCAAGGGCGAAGGATGAGGCAACAAATCTTGTTATCACATGTATGATTACTTTATACCATCAACCCACACCGACTTTATTTGATCTGGGTTATAATTTCTTGTATCTATTTGTTTATTATGCTTCCCAGTTGAGTATATGTTCTGAACCTTTATCAATTCCATTGGGTGTTTTCACCTTCATGGGTGAATCTTTAGTAGTGGATTGGGTGTTTAGATATTTGTGGTGAATATCTTGTGGCATTACTCTCGAGCTGATCTTATTATGTTGATTTTGATATTATTCAGGGCATGGACTAGTTTTCCCCTTATCATTCTGTCACGCCCCGAGACTACCCCCGAGACGCGGACACGGGACCTAGGACCACAAGTGATCCCAAGCTAACCCTGCTGGCATGATCATGAGCATACTAAAGATAATAAACTGATGCGGAAGCTAAATCATAATTAAAATGAAAAGATGGGGAATACCCATATGCTATAACTGAGATATATGAAAACTGATGAGTTTAATACAAAGAAGTTATTAACTCAAAACTAAGCTGAATCTAACTATGTCTGAAATAAGCCTCTAAA
>JAJOOO010022942.1:0-23175 GCA_029582685.1 Solanum piurae | reverse complement strand
TTGTTGTCACCTCGATAAAATAGACATTTATAATGGATAAGAAATAGTGGTAAGTATTTCCGCCTGTCACGCGGGTGACCCGGGTTCGATCCCCGGCAGCGGCGTATTTTTTGTATCTTTTTAGAAAAATCTTCTTGGTATCTGTTTCATTGCTCGATAAAATAGATGTTTATAACTTTAAAGATAAAGTTGTTGTCACCTCGATAAAATAGACATTTATAATGGATAAGAAATAGTGGTAAGTATTTCCGCCTGTCACGCGGGTGACCCGGGTTCGATCCCCGGCAGCGGCGTATTTTTTGTATCTTTTTAGAAAAATCTTCTTGGTATCTGTTTCATTGCTCGATAAAATAGACGTTTATAACTTTAAAGATAAAGTTGTTGTCACCTCGATAAAATAGACATTTATAATGGATAAGAAATTCTTAAAATAGAAGGGGAGCCTTGACTTTAAGATAAAAGTTGTTGTCATACACGATCCAATGTGATCCTGTCATCCCCCAACTCCTATATGTAGCGAGAGCTTAGTGCACAACTACTACTACTAAAAAAGAACTGATTAACTACTGTAACAAATAAAAGTAAAGAAGTGTGATTGTCATATCATCTCTGTTTCTTTTATGCTGTCTATTCTTGCATTCTCTCGGTCCTTCTTGAATGTCCAATACAAGGGTGTATAAAATAAGCTACACAAGCCAAAAGGCAGGGCCATCATTGAAAAGAGGCCTTTTGACAATGCTAAGGCCTCTTTTGCAGATCCTAATACTGGATCAACAGACTTTGTATCATAACCATATAGTTTCTCCGCGAGTATTCCTACAACTGGCGCTGCAAAGGAAGAAAATGAGACCTCAAAGGCGCGATCAAATGCATAAATCATGGTCCTGTGTTTTGAAGGCACAACTTCTGCAAACATGGGACCATTTGAAGCAGTAGAATTCCAGCTAATTGTTAGCCCCATCAGGAATAATGTCACAGCAAATGTGTAGTAGCTACTCACAGACTGGGGGACAATTCGAAGAAGGAACCATGAGAATGGGATGCCCATAAAAGCACTAAATTGCGCACACATGATACGCCCTGAATGAGGGTACGTGTGAGATATTCTATCTGCAACTACGCCACCAAAAAAGGATCCTATCGCACATCCTGCAGCAAATAGACTGACAAGTGCTGCTGCACTGTTGTGATCAAAACCTGCATCATCATTTCACGTTTATATAATCGACTCAATGGACAGTCATGAACTGCAAAACATGAAATGCAGGCTACTCACCAATTAATTCAAACCACAATGTAAAAAAAACCATGGCTGTCCACGGTAAGGACCCAACCAAACCTTGCAAAACAATAAACTGAAACGTTTTCACTTTCATGACAGTTTTCATTGCTGTCCATGACTCCATCCAAATCGACATTGAATTGGTATTTCCCTTCTCTATCAAGCCCTCCCTAAAACAGGAACACGAAAGGTGTTAAACGATGTTTCATCGTTTAACTAGAGCAAAGGAAATGAAGCTACAACAAGCAACCCATACCTGTCATTACTGTTTTTAGTATTATCATGCTCTATGTTGGCTCTTTTTCTTGGATCAACAACAAATGTAAAGACAAGAAATGCAATAAAAATACTGAAAGTTGCCATCATGACGAATGCAAAGCGCCATCCAGGAATGCCCCAGAATTTATAACCAGCCATAACAGTAGCAATAGCTCCACCTCCTATCCCACCGACAGTTCCAACAAGACTAAGAAATCCAAATCCAGTTCCTCTGGACTCATCCATATAGCTATCTGCTATAAATGATTGGAGTGCAGGTATCACAATTGCAAGTCCAAATCCATTTACGGCCCTCCAAAATCCAACCTGCATAAAATAGTTACTAGCGCCGACTGCACCAGTTGATAGGGACCAGAACAGGATACCGATTGCAAGAACAGTGGGACGGTCATAGTTTATAACTAAAATACCTGCCACTGGCGATGCAATCCCCTGGACGAAATTCCTTATGAATGTGAGATAACCAAGATCAGATGGACCAGCCTTAAATGTTTCACTGACTTCTTTGTAAACAGCTGGTAGGAGATTTTCGTCAGCACGCTCCATTATAGCTGCCATGTTGATGATGATCAGGGATAGAGAAATCCCAAATACTCTCCTTGTTCTGTAATGGATCGATAAGCATTTTAAAATCGAATAAGAATAACATATAGGTAATAAAATTATAAATGCAGAATTCTTCTCTAAGTATATTTAAGGACCAAAAACTAAGAGGGATAACATTGTTTATCGCAAGTAATATCTTATCATTTGATGATCAAAATCTTGATTACATGGATATGACATTAATAAAAGAACAAACTTTCATGCTCAGTAAACATAAATGCCTCATAATACTCTACAAGATATGCATGAAAGTTCAGAAAACAAATTAACATTTAGTAGCAATGAACCTACAAAGTCTGAATTTCAAACTGCTGGACACAACATCACAGGCTCTGCTTCTCTTGTTAGTTGCTATGTTTTTTTCCTCAGTTTTTTCTTACTCCATTGTACTTGGATTTGCTACACTTGACCTGAGGGTCTTTCGGAAACAGCCTTTTTACCTCTACGAGGTACTGGTAAGGTCTGCGTACACTCTACATTCCCCCAGACCCCACTTATGGGATTCCATTCACAGAAATTTAAAGCCTCTTCCTTAGCAGAAAATCCCTTTCAAACTAAAGGAAATACCAATTCTCACGGGGAATCTTAGTAGCTCAGTTGAACTTTCACCTTGTTTATGAGGGTTCCATTTCTCCATCCCCTGCCCCCAATTTTACAAAAAAATCTTATAATTTCACATCTAATAGTAGCCTTACATATGAAAATTAAAGCCATCAGTATTCAGTGATTAGCCTACATCTTTCCATACAACAACTTGCATAATGATATAACAAGAAACTATAGAAATCAGTTTTTGACATATATGTATAACTGCATTGAAGTTTTTTGTCTTCTGATCTGTTTTTATGCTACGGTTAGTTCAAATCCGCATTAAAGAAAGTGTAACTAAGTTGATGACTTGACTGTATAATTGACATGATTATTTAGCATTATTCGAAAACCCTTTGATCCCCGAATTCGGAGTATCCTACTTTCAAGCAATTCACAGTGTTCAACAAGCAATCGATATTCTCAGATAGTGTAATGAGTATAAAAATGAACGATCAAACAGCATGAGGAAAACCCATAATCACTCCAAAAAATATATAAAACTGTACTATAAATAATCAATGTTACAATTACCATTTTGAAAAATAAAGAGTGGAGCTAACCTCATGATGCTTGAGTACTTGCAGAATTTTGGATCCAAAAATTGGAGGAGGAAATCCCAAAGAAGAGGTCAACGGTCCTCTTCCCCCATTCACTTACCATTGGGTTCATAAACTTAATATCCTAAAGGATATAAAAAAAAAAACCTTTAAATCTTATAGTTCTAAATTGAATATTAATATAGTATGTATCAAAAAAACACTATAACAAAAATAACTTTTAATCATAATAAATATATATATTAACAAAGAATGTTAAAGTCTTTGTCGACATTAGTTAATTACCATGAATCAAATATTGTTATAGGCTTTAATGCTAATTACCTCTAAAAGAACATATTTTTAAACAGTTGAGCTTTTACCGTTAATTAATTACTGCTAAAAATTATTTTGATGTAGGAATGCGATCTTAAACAAATCATTTAAAATTGAAAGGGAGGAAGTATTTGATAAAGTCGAGTAAACGCACGTGTTTGGGTTTTGGTAGGGAGCCATTTAACGTGGGAGCAGAGAAATTTCTTTAGGAAATTAAGCAAATGGGATGAGATTTATGAAGTTTAGGAAGTTTGAATATTCAATATTAATCTAATCAATGAATTTATACTATAGTTTAACCAATAGCAACATGACATTACTTTATTAATAGAAAAAATACCTATTTTATATATAGGAGTATCGAGTTTTGCAGGCCTGGACAATTGATGAACATATATATGATAAAATTACAATGATTCGAACTGTCGTCTGTCTTGTTAGGACTGACACTAGTAATATGGATAATATCATCTTATACAATAGAGGTCCTTTGATTTATTGGGTTGGTAATTTATTTTTAATACTAATTTAGTGAATTGTTTAATATATGCATATGATTTGAGCCAAAACTATTTGATTCAAATATACTCATATATAGCTGATGCACCAGGTCCGCTCCCACCGTGATAGTGGAGTAACTTTTTTTACACAATAAGTGGAAGATTTCTTACACCCAATCGATCGATGTATATATTATAGTAAGTAGTTTCTTTTTATGGTTATAGGCCATAGCACTGCAATTAAAATCACGAAATGTGTAAGCTATAAGGCTGCTAAAATATGTATATATTCTAGACCTCACTTATGAGACTACAATTAATATGTTATTATTATGGTCGAGTACATATAATTTACAATTTACAATTTAAACTGAGATCTGAAACCCAAAACATCAGTTAATTTCACTAAATACTGACCAATCATGCATATGTTAACACTCATTTTTTTAAGCATGCTACAAATTTAATCCCAAGCTACGCTATTTAGGATTTTGGACCATCGGCAAGTTTTGTAGATCAACCTAAGCTACGGCCCATTGAATTAGTGAGGGCTGGCTAATTTTTAGCTTTATGATTGAAAAATAACTATTATTACGTAATTTATAAATTTGATAAGTGAAACTCCATAATAATGTTCTAGAATTTCAACTTGATGATAACTATTTTTCAATTGTAAGTAACTATTTATGAATGTTATCCATCATTCAAAGTGACCCTTGCGTGCAAGTGTTGGCCCAAAGTCATCTCAGGACGATTATTGTACGCAAAAATGAGAAAAGCTATGTTCGCAAACTTTCGATACCTTCATCTGGAAAGTTCACATAAAACTCAATATGACAAGTTTCTTTTTTTAAACATGATACGTAGGCCTTATATGTTTGTATTTAATGAAACTTTGAATCTGAATGGTTAAGAAAGTAAATCATTACATATATTTTTTTTCATTAAAATTTAAGCACTTAATTGATGTAAGTAGGTTTTAATCATTGAGATCTAGAACAAAATCTTAATATTATTAAGAGTAAATTTTAGGTTTAGCAAACATAAAATTCATACTTGTATGTTATAGCTATAGTTTGCATAATTGCACTGCATAGCAAATTTTATGTTTGCAATAACTATTAATCTGTATATTTCGATACACTTATACATAAAAATCAATTGTATAAGTATATATTTGGTATATGTATACAAATAAGAAACTAACTTGGTTGTAAGTTGTATAAGTATATGTTTTTTGTTGTGATTTCCAGTCGTATATGTATATGTGTATTATATTTATTTAAATATAAATATGTATATGTGTATGTAACTGTATTTTTGTATACAACTGTAAGTTGTATAAGTATATGTTTTTTTGTTGTAATTTTCAGTAGTATATGTACATGTGTATTATATGTATTTAAATATAAATCTGTATATATAACTGTATTTTTGTATACAAATCTCTCTCTCGCTTTATACAAACACGAATAATACATTGTATTTTGTATAATTTGTGTTTGTATAAAGCGAGAAAGACAAAAGAGAACTTGGCAGGGGAAGATTTGTATTGTATAATTATAAGTGTATAGGATGAAGAGATATGTATTTGTATTTAATTTGTATATACAGTTTTCTTTCACTTTATACAAACACAAACACAATTTATACATTTGTGTTTGTATAAAGTGAGAGAGATTTCAAGAGAGTGGCGAGCGAGATTTCTGGGGAGAGAGGCAAATGACAAAGTGTTTGTTACTTTATACAATTTTCCCTATTACTAATTAAGAGGTATTCTTATGTGGATAATATTCACCATCACTCTATCGGGCATTAGCCACCACCACTAAACGCCTCTGCCATTACATTCACTATTGTTAACCACCATTACATGTCGTCTACCATCAACCACCTCTGCCATCATAATCACCACTATTTCTAACCATTACTATCAGTTGCTACCACACTTGCCTCCTCCATCATTATAATTATATTCATTAGGCCATCACCTAACTCGTCTCTATAGTTGTCACTAATACAGTCAATTCCTACTACCAACAAACTCCACCATCACAACTTGCAACTTCGCAAACTACTACAATACATTCTTCGGTACCACAATCACCATCGCTACCTCCACTACTACTATCAACCCTACCACTATTGTGGTCAATCCCTACTATCAACCACCTCCATCATCACAACTAGCACCGTCGCCAATTATCACAAACACATCATCAACCACTACACAATTTTCTATCAACACAACCAACTATTAATATATCAACCAACTTCAGAATTACAACCACCAACACCACTACCAATCGCCACCACTAAGACAATCACAACAATGCCAACCACCTCCACCATCATAACTATTACCACACCATAATTAATACCAGCCACTATTAACAACTATTAGCATCAACACCATCACTACAAACAATCTCCACCATCACTAGCAAGCATAAGTATTATTTTTTAATCAAATAATGATTTTATTTATTTATTTATATTTAATTAATTTTTATTTGAATGACATATTTACTATGTACATATAAATAAATTATTTACATTCAGATATTGAAAAACAATCCGTCTTAATCATTCAATGTCCATATCTAAAGATAATATATTAATTATTTAGATATGCATTGCATCTAGATTTATACATCTAAATTTTAATGAAAATAAATGAGGCAGTTAAGTATATTTAGTTGCACGATTTATTATTCAAATGAGATATTTTTCAATTTTTGCAATTAGCAATTGACTAGGCTTAAATTCTTTAACGGCGTGGAAATAACTTATAGAATATTATGATGCAAAAATATAAACCTATGTTCCATGAAATAGTTGTTTGTGAAGGATTTTTTTATTAAAAAAAGAAGAAGAAAATCAGCATCTTTAGTGCAAATGACCCTTACTTTAATATGCGTCTTTTTTTTTCTAAACAAATAAAAGAGAAGAAAAGTAAAAAATCGTGTGTTTACCAACGAGTAAAATTTCTTCTTTTAGAGATATGACTTGTGAGTAAAGTTCGTTTTACTCGTAAGTATATTATAAAGTAAAAGTCTTTGTATTATTATTTATTACAATCATTGACTATGAATATATCGACAAAACCCACCCTTAATGCGCTAATATATTCACTAATTTGATTATTTGTTAAAATTGAATAATAAATGCAAAACAAGATTAAAAAGAAATACTAGTAAATTAGTAAGGATTTTTCTATATCCAACCGCCGAATAGGAAAATCAATGCCCAAAGTTTTGCTTTCCATCAAGAAATTTAAATATATTCCCTTCATTTATTTTTAGTTGTCATGGGTTTTTTTAAAAGTTAATTTAACTAATTTTTAAAGTTAAATTAGATTACATTAACTCGATATTTTTTTCTAAAAAAATATATATTTAAAAATTATACAAAAAAGACTATAAATTATCATTTTTTGCTTATCAATATGATGAAAAAATATATCATAAAATTTTAGTTAAACTTTTTATAATTTGACTTTAAAAAAGAAAACTACTATAATTAAACGTGAACGAAGAGAGTAGATAAGACCAACTGGCCATCTCCGTCAAAGGAACTTATGGCTTGAAAAAAAATATACTAATGGCAATAATTTGAGGAAAGGCTCAAAATAGTCCCTCATTTTTGGGTTAATGCTCAAAGTCATCCTTGAATTTTCACATGGAGCAGTAATAGTCCCTCATGTTTGTAATATTGGTGCACTTTTGATCCTCCTCCAAAATTTTGCCTATTTTTTAACATTGATTTTATCCATAACTTATGTATGATATGTTCAATCGTCATTTTATATATTTAGTAGAAATAATAACTCTATATGAGAGAATGTGAGAAGAAAAACATCTTGGTTTGTTTAGTAGAAATTGTATTGCAGGTAAAGTTGAGAGGTTCATCACGATAATTTCATGTGCAATAGTACAATTTTTTTTCTTTTCTTCCAACGTCATATGTTAAGATGTTCTTAATTTAGCTACATTAATATTTCTACTGAACAGAACAATGTGCAAACATGAGGGACTATTAGTGCTTCATGTGAAAATTCAAGGATGACTTTGACCCTTAATCCAAAGATGAGGGACTATTTTGAGCCTTTCCTCCAATAATTTTGTGTGGTCCACGCGGAATGCTTAAGCACACGTGTGTCAATAATTCTTAATTTGGGATTTCCAGCTTGCTCTGTCGCCCTCAATCTAATTTTCTGATTAACACATCCAAAGTTTATCTATATATAAAAAAAACAAATTATTATAAAATAATTTTATATATATATAATATTGTTTTTAATCAAAATAAATTCGGATAAACAATCTTCTTTCACCGAATATCCGTCTTTGATTATGTAGTACTATCTTTGTAGTAATACTTGAACTCAAACCTCTATTATCTAGTACTCACTCGAAAGAAGGGGACTTGTTCATCAATTTATTTACTTTTTTAAAAATATTTTTATAAATTAAGATTACTCCATCCTTTTTGCTTTCTAATTAAATTAAATTCACGCTTTTCAAGTAAAAACAATAGATACTTACTATCTGAACAACTCCGTCTAATTCCGGGATTAAAGTAGAAGAATGAGAATGTGAGCATGGGAGTGAATTCACATGTCAAATGTGGCAAAAGGTCCCCCACAAACTGAATTCCCACTCTTTTCTTTGCTACAAAGGTGTCTGCATCGCACGTGCGTAGTAGCCGACAGATAAAAAAGTGCGCTTCATTTCCCATTGGTTTCTTCTCTTTAAGGTGGGACCCATTCCGCGCTTATCTCACCTCGTGTATTGTCCCTTCCTCTTATAATAAAGCATCTTTATTATATTTCGCGTTCAATTTTGAATAATAGAGTAATTTGTAGTTTTTTCAAAATTTTAATTTATTTAGTTATATGCTTATTTTATGTTACATTATCAATTAAAAAAATAAATATTATTTTCAAGATGAAAAAAGAAAGTAAGAAATATCAATAGTAAATAAGTAAATTGGGTTATGCCATGTCTAATAACCTCTGATTCACTCAATTTTTCTTTGGTGCAATTCTACCTCTCCTAACTCTTGCAACAACTAACTTTTCAACACCTTTTTATTTATGCATTTGCACACCGTTTCTTTACATGCTCGAACTATCTAATCTATCTCCCCTCATCTTTTCCACCACGGAGGCCACTCTAACCTTTTCCCCATATAACTTCGTTGCCAATCATATCTATCATAATATGCCAACACATCCATCTGGATATCCTTATCTTTGCTATATTTATCTTCTGAACATAGACATTCATGAATGGATAACACTTTTCCCCATACATGATAAATAAGTGTTGGTATAATCATCACTTTTGTAGAATTTACCTTTTGACAACACATTCGTATAACATAGTATCCCGAATGTGAGCCTCCATTTCACACACTCTGCTCCAATACGATATGTGACATCATTATTAATCTCTATATCTTCTTGAATTATGAACCCAAGATACTTGAAGCTTTCTTTCTCGGATATGATTTATGCATTGATCTTCACTTTCACCTCTTCTCCCTGCATTATGTCAATGAACTAGCTCTTTGTCTACTCTATTTTACTTCTATTCAACTTGAAGCCTTTAGGCTATATGATCTATCTCCAATCTTTCAGCCTATCATTTTCTCCACCACACATCTTGGCATTCGATATTATATCATTTACAAATAATACACACCAGATCATCTCTCTTTGTATATGTCGTGTCAATTCATCCATCATTAATACAAATATAAGCTGACTCAACGCTGATCCTTGGTGCAATTCATCATGACCAAACAATTGTTTAGAGTCTCCTCCACTGTTTTAACTGGGTCTTGAATCTATCGTATGCATCCTTAATTGTCCTAAAGTAAGCCATAAATGCACATATTGACTTAAAGCATCTCTAGTCATAAATCCATAATACACAGTCCCTATATTGCTTTAAGGAGATGAATGACTTTTGTAGTTGATCGCGTTTTCTTAAATTCTAATTGATTTTCAGAGATAAACATGCTCCTCCTCATACTCATCCCGATCACTGCTTCCAAACATCATAGTATGACTTAATAATTTGACACCTCTATACTTATTACGTTGAATATCACACTTTTCTTGTACACCAATACCAATGTACTCCACCTTATTTTATTTTTGATGTTTTAGACATCCTAAAATGACATTAAACCCAGTCAATCACTCTATATTTTTTTTAGCTACGCTCTTCTAAAATCCACTCCGGATTCTCGTCTGATTTGATCACTCTGCTCCATCTCATCTTACGAATAGCTCCCTTTAACTTTGCAACCTTTATGCACCTAGCTATAATATTCATAATTTCTACGATACTCAAAATGCTCTAACTTGTCCAACACAATATCTATGTCTCCTTGTTCGTTCAATAGCTTATAAAAATATATATGCTATTTTCGTTTAATATATACCTTTTCTACCAATACTTTGTCTTTCTCCTCCTTAATTCACTTCCCATAGTCCAGATCAAGTGTCATTGATTAAAAAAAATATTACTAGTGGAGTACTAATACTAATTAAAAAAATGAGATATTTAAAAATATAATAATATTTTGACAGATATCATAGGTTAAATTATTATTTTTAATCGCTATATATATTTTAAAAAGATAAATGATATGAATTAAAAAAAAGTATTTAGCATATGTATTAAAAATTCTTTATTTGATAATTTAATATTATGTACTCCCATTTTTGTTGTATAAAATGCAACATAATATTTGTATGGTCAAATCCATAAAAAAAGAGAAGAAAGAATCTAGGCCAACGCCAGAGTGTTTGTTGTGCAATTCCAATAAAGAAAAGCTTTTCACCATTTGTGAAACCAATAAGCCCTTTTCCCTCTTTTTCTCTCTCCCATTTCCACTCTGTACTGTCGTCGTCGCCTTTAACTGAATATGACGGCCGGCACCGGCGGTGGAGGATCATCGGGAAGGTTGCCGACGTGGAAGGAGAGGGAAAACAACAAGAGAAGAGAGAGGAGAAGAAGAGCTATTGCCGCCAAAATATTTACTGGGTTACGAACTCAGGGTAACTTCAAACTACCAAAACACTGCGATAATAACGAGGTCTTGAAAGCTCTGTGTATTGAAGCTGGTTGGATCGTTGAAGATGATGGCACCACTTATCGCAAGGTTAGAATTCGATTCGATGCTATTGTTACTGAATTTTTACTGTTTTTATGCCAATTTATAATCGTAGATCTATATACCAGCTAGAAAACAGTAGATCTGGAGATTAACTTTGGTGTTGGTGGTCAAAGTTTTTAGCAATAGGATCTTGTTTATTGCTTTCTACTGTTTGATTTCAAGTTCTGAAAATAAGCTTTTCAATTTTTGATATCTTGTTTGGTGAAAAGCATATGTTGATGGTTCCAGTTTTTGCTTGGCAAAGTATTCATACTGCAGATCCCAAATAGTTTGAGATCTGAAATATTTGTGCTGTTTAGGAGTGTTTATGAAGTTGGTAGGAATTGAACAGATAGTAACCTGTATATTTTCTCCTTTTTTTTCTTCTTTTAAATTGCTGGAATTTGGGGACAGAGTTAGCTGGTATGTTGCTGGTGGGAGGTGGTATGTATCTCGTGGAATTAGTCGAGGTGAATGGTCCTGACACCATAGTCATAAAAAAAAGGAAAAATGAACCTTTCCCCTCCCCAGCCATTTGGGTTAAGAAAACAAACTTCTGTCAATTTTGCTACTTATATTGGTAGAGTTTGCGGTTCTGTCCGTCAAGTTGTGTATGGATTCACTGCTGGAGTATTACATATGATGAATGTGTGGATATGTTTGGAAATATTGTTTTAACTATTTACTCTGATTGGGATGCTAATTTTTCTTCCTAATCGCAGGGATACAGGCCTCCACCAATTGAAAATGGATGTGCCTCTATGAATATGAGTGCATGTTCATCGATTCAGCCTAGCCCAATGTCATCCTCTTTCCCCAGTCCTGTACCTTCTTACCATGCCAGCCCAACATCATCGTCATTCCCTAGCCCCTCCCGTTGTGACGGGAACCCCTCATCATACATCCTTCCATTTCTCCATAACTTAGCTTCCATTCCCTCTACTCTGCCACCTCTTCGTATATCTAATAGTGCCCCTGTTACCCCACCTCTTTCTTCTCCTACCCGAGGTTCAAAGCCCCCCAAACCTATCTGGGAATCCCTCTCCAGGGTTCCATTGCATTCTTTCCAGCACCCACTTTTTGCTGCTTCTGCACCATCAAGTCCCACTCGACGCCGATACTCTAAGCCTGCTACAATTCCAGAATGTGATGAGTCTGATGCTGCCTCTGTTGAATCTGCACGCTGGGTCAGCTTCCAGACGGTGGCAGCTCCAACTTCGCCTACTTTTAACCTTGTAAAACCTCTTCCTCAGCAGAACATTCTCTTAGATGCCTTAAGTGGACATGGAATGTTTGGCTGGGCCGAAGCAGCAGCTCAAAAGGGACATGGCGCTGAATTTGATTTTGAGAGCTGTAAAGTGAAGGCATGGGAAGGTGAGAGAATACATGAAGTTGCTGTGGATGATCTAGAGCTCACTCTTGGTAGTGCAAAAGCACGTGCTTAAGCTCCTTAATGAGATGATTCCGATAAAGGATTAGAATAGGATGAGTTTAATTATTGAAAAAAAGGAATATGGATGAGCTTATTCCATATCTGCAACGTTGGAATTTGCACATGGTTCACCACATCAATTGTGCACTATAAGTCGTATTGAGCCCCAACTACGTGGATTTCATTTGTAAATTCTCTTACTATACACCTCTGAGAAGTTGAATTTGAGCATGTGATTTCTTGTTGTCTCTATTGTATAGTTCTCTAAACAAGTGATCACCATATGAAAGCTAAGATGTTCATTGAATTGAGCAGCTCGTTGGGCTAGATGTGTCCAGAGAGAATTGTGAAGTCAAACTGATGAAATGAAGTAATGGTTCCCTGTTTACTTTAGAGCTACTCTTATAGTATAGTTATGTGTTTTAAGTAATGAACTCATAGATCCTGTGTGTTTGTATTTGTACCCTCATATGACATTGTAATGTAGAAAAGTGCGGCGAATCATGGGGAGAACACCCATTACTACTAGTTGTTAAACTTGAAGGTCACATTGAATTAGAGCTTAGCTTTTAATGTGGATTTTCTTCTCATTGACAATGTCTTAGAGTGAACTTTGTTAAACCATAGTTTTCCATTTTCTTCTCTTTAGTAACACAACAATGGAAAGGGTGTATGGATTTGTATTTGCTTGTTAATGATGTTGAAAGTTATAGTACCTACTTCATGTGCTGTCTATATTTGTTTTTTCAGTACTTGTGGGTCAAAGGAGACATGGGATGTGGGTATGGGTCCCTCCTCACGTGCATTCTTACTTTGTAGGGCATGCGACCGTTGTCACGCTTTGTATCATAAATAAATCTCGTAATACATATGGTACAAATAAATCATTTCTAATGACCCGCTATTATGTATCTTGTTGGTATACAATGGACAATCTCTTACTGAGTTTTGAATATCGAATGACTGCGCGAACAATTTATATTTGAGAGAAGTATTAAAAAATCTCATAAATTTATGTGAATTTTTAATTAACTAAACTTAAATACATCACTGATCTTACAACATGAGTGAAATACACCTCTAAATTCTCGCCAAGTTTAAGGTGTTTTCAACACTTCTCTTGGCTTTTTATTAAGAGTCTCATGCTTCTACAAGAGTTTGAGACTACTTGATATGTCATGTGGTAGATCGATGGTATATCGAGTGTGTATCTAAGTTTAGTTAGTCTAGTAGAGCGCTGTTTTTAAGGTTATCATTAGTTTGGAGACGAAATTAATAATTTGCGTCAAATTCATGAGTGCGGTCAATAACTCTCATATCAGGAAATATTACATAATTAAGAGCATTTGTTATAAGTTACTACTAATATGCTTTTCGCTAATTTTCCTGTGATATCAGCAAAAGTTTTAGTGATTATGTTATTTATTAGAAGCATATAATTAGTAGGATCTTCACGTGCTGTTTAATTGATTGAGAAACAAGATAAAGCAAGATTAACTATTTGTTAATAAACCATCATCTGACAAGTTTTTAAGCTTATGTTTGACTGATAATCAGATTCCAGTCAAACTATTATCGCCCTCTTTCTAATTTATCATATCTATATTTTTTAGTTAATAATCCCATTAATTATATGCGTTGTTAATTAATTGTCAGATCAAACTCTGGGGAAGATCCAATTAAGCAAAATCCCTAAATTAAATAATGATTTAATTAATCCAAGCTTTTTATATCGAAGAAGTGTGAAATAAAGAACACCAAAACCTAACATGTCTTAACTAAAACATAAAATATACCAAAAGCACCTATTTTATTACAAGAAAGAAAGGCTTTGGTGAAAATATGAAATAAATTGGACTCTACGAGGTGTGTTCAATTCGAGTTGAGACTCTATAAGGTGAGTTCAATTTCAATTAGAATTCTTGGATGCTATTCAATTCTAAACCCTAACTAGTTAATGCCTATATAAAGGGTATTATATTCCCTTAAAAGACATCTCGAATATCCACCACAGATTCATGAAATATTCCCAAAGAGATCAAAATCTCAAATATTTCGCAAATTCATAAAATATTACTAAAGAGATCAAAATCTCGAATATTTCACAAATTTATGGAATATTTATAAAAAGATCAAATTCAAATCATCCTAGTGAGATTTTGGCTACTTGGGGTGTCCTTGGTGAAGTACTATTTTCAGCTGGATAAATTGAATTTGGGTGAATTAAAATAAATAAATTGATGAGTTACAGATCTGTTCAAAAATTACTTAAGATGAAATATGTTAGAATATGGATCATAATACAACCCATCTAATTCTTACAAATTAATTGAAGGTCGCTTTTGATGTTTTCAAAATTTATGTAATAATCCAACTCATTTCTAGGCACTGATGATTTAAGATCAAGGGCATATATTACCTATTCAAATTACGAAGCGCCTAAGAGGGTATTATTTCTCAAATTGAAAATGTTAAGGGGTAAAGCCAGTTTTTTTTTTATAATAAATTTGATTGAGTAATTTTATAAGAGAGAAGTCCTAAGTTGAGAGACCTTATTGATACAAAACTAAATTTATTGATTTTGTTACATAATTTATCATAGTTGAATCATGAATGACCTTTTAAGATATGAAATCTAATGAACCTCACTTATCTATTTATCAAAACTTTCAATAAATAACAGAATCCATTTGTGAGTTTTCAAGTTTTTAAAAACACAAAAGATGGAATTTTAAGTTTTTTACTTTAATTCACCCACTCATATTTAAATTTGTGATGATAAATATGAATATCACTTTGAATAAATTTTTAAGTGTCAAAAATAAAATCATAATCACAAAATAAGAAATTATCGTCTTTTCCCTACATATTTGAATTATGTATAAAATAGGCTAAATATGATAAGATCTGAAAACATGGGATCATTTTAGTTACGAAAAAGGGTCAAAAATACTCTTAATGTATTGAAAATAGCGCAAAGTATGTTTACTTCCATCAATTGGATAAAAAAAAAATACTCTTCCATCCATCTATTTAAATTAAAAATATCCTTAAATTCAAATTTAACCTTAAAATCACCCCTTCTTTTAATGGAAGCTGATGTGCCATAAATGAATTTGTAATTAAATATGGGACATTATTTTTATTGGTCCAAATTTAATTAGACCCGATATCATTCACAATCATACCCATTAACCCAAACTCATTTCTAAATGACCCAACACTTCTTCATCTTCCAGCTTCTCCAAAATTGTTTGGAGGTGTTAACTTTTTGGTAGACTTTGCACTGTTATCTAACCGCTTGCTGTATGAGCCAAGAGACTTTCGAAAATGTCTCTACCTCAACAAGATAGTAGTAAGGTTTGCTTACATTCTATTTTCATTATATTTCACTTTAAAAATTTCACTAAATATGTTATTATTATTATGATATATAAAATTTACAAATAAAAATAAAAATATATTTCTTAATATTATAGACAAATAAAAATTACCGAAAAAAGTAATAATAGTACAAGTTGATTTACATTATTAACAACAAGAAAGTTGATAGTTGATATTGGCCATTGGTTTTTGGACACTAAGCAAGTGACTAAAGCTATCCATAGCCACTTATTAGTGGTTATTATTAGTTGATTTTATTTTTTTTGGGCAGAAATCTTATGTATTTTATCTCGTATTTAGTTATGAATATTAATTAATTTCGACCAAGCAAACAAACATTATTTGTAGTATTATTATGAAGTTCTTGAACGTTCCTAAATATTTGAGGTTGTTATATTTACTGACCCTATTGCCCTTAAGAAAAAGACTAGTCATGTAATTATGTCCATCTAGAAATTAAATTATTTATGATTTTCCAAACTTTATGATTCCTATAAAGTCCATACATAAACAACGTTCACTTTGTAAATTCATCAACATTTTTAATTTTCTTTTTCCCACTCCTATCAAGTACCAGATCTGCTCAGCCTGTGACTAATACGATTGTTAACAGAGGGCCTGCTAACGCCGCTGTGAAGAATACTACATTCCGACTCAGCCCGGAGGTGTATGAGTATAGGAAAATCAATCATTTGTGCTTCAAGTGTGGAGAAAAGTATGGGCCTGGTCATGTATGCAAAAAGAGGCAACTTAATTGTTTGATAGGGGAAATAGAGGCTGAAATTGACATGAATGAAATTAACACTTCCCAGGAAGAAGATGAACCACCTGATGTGATGATAGAAGGAGTAATAGAACAGGAGATTCAACAAGCTGTGTGCCTGAATGCTTTGACAAGTCACAATCAAGGTGAAAACACTATTCTAGTGGGTGGTACTGTGAAGAAAAGGAAGCTATCTATATTGATTGATTCAGGTAGTGCTCATAGCTTCATAGATGAGCATATTGTCCAAGCAACAGGGCATCAATCCAGCCATTGCCCTCCTGTGAGAGTGACTGTGGCTGATGGCAACTATGTGATGTGCACATCCCATTGCAAAGTTTTTTTGTGGAATATGCAAGGGCGAACATTTATGGAAGACCTACTCATCATTCCCTTAGGAGGTTGTGATTTGGTACTTGGTAATGACTGGATGAAAAGGCACAACCCCACTACGTTTGATCATGAAAAAAGACGTGTCATTATTGGAAGGAAGCCTAACAAACTAGTTTTGCCAGCTTTAGTAGAAGCAGTTTGAAGATGCTCAGTAGTGGTTCCATGAGTCAAATCTTGAAGAAAGGACATGCTCTTATTGCTCACTTGTTCATGATGAGCATGATGCCGAATGCGAGTGAAGATCCTCCTAATGCTGCAGTACAAGAGGTGATAGATCAGTGCCGAGGTATTTGTTGAACCTAAATCCCTACCACATATGAGATCATTAAATCATGTTATTCCACTAAAGCCTGGGGCCATGCCAGTTAGTTTGAGACCCTATAGATACAATTACAACCAGAAGGACGAGTTGGAGAAACAAGTAAATGAGATGCTTACCAGTGGAGTGATTCAGCCTAGTCAATCTCCCTTCTCTTCACCAGCCTTACTAGTCAAGAAGAAGGACGGTACTTGGAGATTTTGTGTTGATTATAGGGGCCTTAATGACATCACCATTAATGATAAGTACCCCATCCCTATAGTGGATGATCTCTTAGATGAGTTGTGTGGTGCAATAATTTTCTCCAAGATTGATCTCAGGGCAGGCTACCATCAGATAAGAATGAAAAGGGAGGATGTGTTCAAGGCTGCTTTCAGGACTCATGCAGGACATTATGAGTTTAGGGTGATGCCTTTTGGTCTCACCAATGCTCCAGCTACCTTCCAAACTCTTATGAACCAGGTCTTCCAACCCTTCTTGCGAAAATTTGTCCTAGTGTTTTTTGATGATATACTTGTGTATAGTCTAACACTAAATGATCATGTGCAACACTTGAAAGTTGTGTTTGATATTCTCAAACGACATTCACTCTATGCTAAGAGAACGAAGTGTTCATTTGTCCAACCACAAGTGGAGTACTTGGGGCATGTTATTACCAGGGAAGGTGTAGCTACTGATCCTAAAAAAATTAGAGCCATGGTCGAGTGACCTAGACCAAAAACACTCAAAGCACTTAGAGGATTCCTTGGTCTTACTGGCTATTACAGAAAGTATGTTGTTAATTATGGTACCATCAGTAGGCCCCTCACTGATTTGTTAAAGAAGGATGCCTTCAAATGGAATCCAAAGACAAGTCTAGTATTTGAAGCCCTTAAGACAACTATGAGCACTACACCTGTGCTCGCACTTCCTGACTATTCACACGAGTTTGTCGTTGAGACTGATGCCAGTCATGGAGGCATTGGTGCAATACTTATGCAGAAGGGGAGACCAATTGCTTATTTTAGTAAGGTGTTGGCACCCAAGCATCGAGGCAAGTTTATTTATGAGAAGGAATATATGGCTTTGTTAAGTGTTGTGGATAAGTGGAGACACTATCTCCAGTTCAAGCACTTCGTGGTGCAGACTGACTATCATAGCTTAAAGTACCTACTGGAACAAAAGGTAGCCTACGCTATTCAACAGAAGGGTTTGACCAAGCTGTTGGGACTTGATTATGAGGTTCAATATAAGAGAGGTGCTAAAAATAGAGTTGCTGATGCCTTGTCTAGGCAACAAGAAGAGTTAGATACCTTGGATGATTAGGCTACTGGCAATTTAATGGCTATAAGCAGTTGCATTCCAACTTAGGTACGAGAGATTATCGGGAGCTATGTAGAGGATGCTCATGTCCGGGACATTCTTACACTACTTGCAGTAGATTCTCATGGACCCAATTTATGGCACTAGTCAGCTGGTATACTAAGAAAGAAGGGCAAGGTATATGTAGGATCTCATGGAACTCTCAGACAACAACTCATTTCTTCTTTCCACGACACTCCCATTGGTGGTCATTCTGGTCAGTCATGTACATTGAAAAGGCTGTCGCAACTCTTCTATTGGCCAACGATGAAGCTTATGGTTAATAATTATGTGTCCAGTTGTGATGCATGCCACAAGAATAAAGACGATAATGCGGCTTATCCGGGATTGTTGCAACCCTTACCTGTTCCAAATCAAGTATGGTGCCATATCAACATGGACTTTGTGGAAGGTCTTCCCAAGTCTAAGTCTAAAGATGTCATATTAGTGGTGGTTGAAAAATTCACTAAGTATGCCCACTTCATAGCTCTATCGCACCCCTATACTGCCGCCACTATTGCTTTCATCTTTTGGAAGAGGATACATAACCTACATGGTACTCCGGAGTCTATTGTGACTGATAGGGACAATGTGTTTATGAGCAACTTTTGGCGAGCCTTATTCAATTTACTGGGCACTCAACTCAATTATAGCTCTGCCTATCACCCTCAAAGTGATGGCCAAACAGAAAGGGTTAATAGGTGCTTGGAAAACTACTTAAGATGCATGGTGGCAAGCAGGCCTAACCAGTGGAAACAATGTCTATCCGCAGCTGAATGGTGGTATAATACTAATTTTCATGCAGGGTTGAAGTGTACTCCTTTTGAAGCTCTGTATGGGTATACACCCCCTTAGCTATGTATCAGACCTTTATTAGAAAATGTGGTGCAAGCTGTTGAAGATGTGATTATGCAGAGACAACAATTTTTACAATTACTTAAGGATAACTTACATGTAGCTCAAGCCAGGATGAAGTTCTTTGCTGATAATAGAAGGACATATAGAGAGTTTGCAGTGGGAGATTCAGTATATTTGAAGTTGCAGCCATACAGACAAACATCATTAGCACTACAGAGGAACCTTAAACTCAACTCTAAATACTATGGTCCCTATCTGGTTATTGCTAGGATTGGTAATGTAGCTTACAAACTAGCATTACCACCTGAATATAAGGTCCACCCTGTATTCCATGTCTCGTTGCTAAAAAAGAAAGTGGGGAATCATGTAGTGGTTCAGTCGTCTCTACCTAACACTAGAGCTGATGGTCAGTTTATAGTGCGACCAGTTGCCATTCTGCAAAGGCAAATGGTTAAGCAGAAAAATGTTGCCGTTGTAAAAGTTTTGGTTCAATGGTCAAACCTTCCTCCTGAAGATGCTACATGGGAGGACTACCAACGCTTACACACCACCTTCCCTAATTTTAGTTCTGATCCTTGAGGAAAATGATCATTTGAAGACGGAGGGTATGTTATGATCTCAATCCTAGCTTATAAAATGTTGTTGTCAAGATTCGAACTAGGGAAAGAGTATAGGCCATTAACAGTGAAATTAAAATATTGAAGGGCCGAGATTCAATTCATTTAAATAAAGCTGAAGGGACGAGATCGTGCCACATGGACAAATAATTATATATACACATCACAGATGAGAGAGAGAGCCAACTGAAATCTGATAATTTTCAATTCTCTCCTCGTGCTTTCTTCTTCCTCTCAAGTTCTTTTCTCTTCTCATCTAAATCTGATCTTCTTCTCTCTTCTTCCTCTTCTGCAGATCACGTCTCGAATATGGAGCTCACTATAGATAGTTTTTTTTTCTAGCTAGAATTTTCTTGTTCAATTGAGTATCATTTCTTTGTTTTTGATAAATCACAGAAAATTCCAAAAAGGGTGTTGAGTTGATTGTTAATTTTTGCATTTGAATTTTGATCTCGATTGAGATCATAACAGTCAATTCTATTTGTATCATTTGGAAGTGGTAGAGCCCTTTCATCTCAACAAATGATTGAGCTTGCATGGGGTTTGGAATTAAGCTAACAAAAATTTGTTTGGGTGGTACGTCCACCGTCTGATGGTGATGCAGATAGTGTTTATTTAAACTCCAATAGAAGCCATACACATGGAACGTTCGAATACTTACCGGAGGGTTTTTTAACTAGGACTAAATATATGGGCCTAGTAGTTCCTATGTGGGCCAAACAAGCTGAAATCTTGAGTCATTCATTAGTGGGTGGATTTATGTCACATTGTGGATGGAATTCGACGATTGAAAGCCTTACAAATGGAGTTCCTATGATTGCATGGCCATTACACGCCGAACAAAAAATGAACGCCACCATGCTTACGGAGGAGCTAGGGATGGCAATTCGACCGGCGGTTTTACCAACAAAACAATTGGTGAAGAGAGAGGAGATTCAAGGAATGGTGAGGATTTTAATGGATACAAAAGAAGGGAAGAGTATAAGGGAAAAAGCTAAGAAACTAAAGATAAGTGCGGAGAATGCACTAAGTGAAAGAGGTTCATCTTACAACTCGATGTGTGAACTTGTGAAGGATATTCGTCCAAAATAGTTGTGGTCCAATTTTATTTTATATTCAATTAAAAATAAGTTGCCTTGTTGTCTTTTCATGCATATCAGATTACGGTATTTATAAACTCAATTATTCTAAATTCATGTTGAGCATATTCACTAAGAATAAAGTACTCTCTATTATTAAGATCTAATGTTGGAACAAAATGATCTATAATCCGGCGATTAGATGATCCAAGGCGTAGAGTCTAGTACTCATATGGAATTATGATGAATACTTGGGAAAGTTTCAAACTTTTATTAGTGCAAGCTCTTAAATAAAAAGAACATTTAGACTTAGGTAGTCCTAGGGCTGGCAGGGGGACCAGGTCGACCCGCCCTGGCCCGCGACCGGTTCGAGAATCGGCTCGCCGGACCCGGTCCCAGTCCCGTCAATTATGGCGGGTTGGAGGGACTCGGGATAGGGGATCGGTAAGGGGCCGGTTCACCCTTTGGTCCCGGTCGACCCAGTCCGATTCCAGCCCGGCTGAACTGGCCGGTTTCGCGGGATCCCCTATTTTTTTGATTTTTTTTTTTGAAATATATCCATTGGGGCAACGGTTAGTGGGCCCCCCCAACGGATTTATTCACCTTTTTCACTTCCCCAACACCCCCTACCACCCCCTACATTTAATACTTTAATTTAAACCCTCAAGTTATCATAAATACACTTTAACCCATTTTTAATATTATAAATACCCCTCTATCCCTTATTATTTCTTACAAAATCATCTATTCTCTAATCTATTTTTTATATCCTCTCAATCTTAAGTCTCAATTTTTTTTCCATTTAAGTCTCATATTATATCATAATACCTATATTTCAATTCTAAATTTTCATATTATATCATAATATATATATATAATTCTCATATTTGCTATCAAGTATTGGAGTTCCAAATTACAAGTTACAACAAACTACAAGCTTCAAGAATCGGTTATAACGTCTGCTATTAACGCAGACGTTTGATACATTCGTTTCATAATATTTATATTTTATTTTTCGTTATTAATTTTTGTGTTATTATTATTTTTATATTACACTTTACATATAATTAAATATGAGTTCTAGTAAAAAAGATACCGGTAAAGGAAAAGAGAAAGAACCAAGTGGCATTAGTAAATTATTTAATTTTAATAAAAAGAAGTAGTAAGGAAAAAAATAAGAGTAAATGTAGTGGTACTTCTTCTAAATCAATGTCTAGAGTTAGATTTAATACAAATGATTCTACTTACGTTGATGATACTTCTTATGATATTGATTCAAATGTTCAACTCGATCATGAAATTTTACAACAAAGGTATGGTGATATTAATCCTTATCTTGATGAAAATTCAGGTGAAGAAGTAGAACTTGGTTCGGGAGAAGATGAATTAGAAGATACACCTACTAGTCCGGTGATAAAAGTTCCAAATGAAACTACAAATTCAACGGAGCAAAATTGTGGGCACGCACCCCTTATACCTCCTACAAGGGAGAATGTGAAGTATCAACGCCCTAAAACTTCTGTTGTATGGCGATTTATGACTTTAGATAAGGAAAACTCTATTGCTATTTGTAATAAGTGTAAGCAACCTTTTAAACATAAACAAGGTGGAGGTCAAGGTGGGACGGGGGGCTTAAATAGACATTTGTTATCTTGTGTGCCGATTCAATATAAAGAAGCTAAATCA
>JAJOOO010022941.1:0-40542 GCA_029582685.1 Solanum piurae | reverse complement strand
ATGCGTTCGTATTTGAGTTTCATTCATTCATGATATATCCTTGCGTTTTTTGAACTGAATTTGAATTTGGGGCTTTTTGCTTCTTTCGGAGATTTTTAATTGTTGTTTTGGGCCTAAAGCCACTGCTTGCTTTAGGGTTGAGCCGCCCTTGCAACCATGAAGAGCCGGTCTCACCGGCTTCCCGTTGCAAACCCACAGGATGACTGGATTGATGGTTCATGGACAGTGGATTGTGTGTGTGGTGTCAATTTTGATGATGGAGAGGAGATGGTGAATTGCGACGAGTGCAGTGTGTGGGTACATACACGTTGTGTGCGGTATGTCAAGAGTGAGAAGTTATTTGCATGTGATAAGTGTAAGAATAAAGCCACCACGAATAATAGCGAAGAAACTGAGGTTGCTCAGCTGCTTGTTGAGTTACCCACGAAGACTTTGACCATGAATTCTCCATATCCTAATACTCTCCCTATCCGTAACTCCTTTAGACTTTGGACTGATTTGCCAATGGAAGAAAGGGTTCACATGCAAGGTGTCCCCGGTGGTGATCCAGCTTTGTTTTCTGGGTTATCATCTGTATTTGGTCGTGAATTGTGGAAATGCAGGGGTTATGTTCCCAAAATCTTCAATTTTAAATATAGCGAATTTCCTTGTTGGGATAATGAAACAAGGGACGCCCATGATCATACCAGTGACAAAGGCAATGAGATGATTACTGGTAATGGTGCTGGTGCTTTATTCTCACTGTCAAAGGAAAACTGCTTGTTTGCACCAGTGGTTAACCCTGCTTCCGAGAAGCATGTTCTTGAGTCCAACAATGCTATGGATTCAGATGCTACTACTCGCTCAACCAATGATGTGAAGGACACAGGTTTATTGGGTCCTACCATGATACGAGGCAACAAGAGTACCAAAGAAGACTGTGGGATGTCCAAGGATCAAAGTGGTAAGAAGAAGTCTAAGATCCTTGAAAAGGAAGGCTATCTTAAGAAAGATGCACATGCTTCTAGACCAGGTGATTAAGCTACTACCCTTTTGTTAAAAGAAAAGGTCTTCTTTTTGGTACTTTAGTATTTATTTTATGTGAATAACTATTTTTTGCATGTCTAATGCTTTCTTGACTTTCAAATTTGATTTGTGTTACTGATGCTTTATCTACTATTTGAATTTTTACTAGTACTACCATGATTGTTGATAATGGTACTAATATTCCTTTTCAAGTTATGAGGGAATTTACTCAAAGCAATTGCAATTTTTTTTTAAAGACAGAGGCCCCATGTCTGTCAAGACAGATATTCAGAGAACAAAATTTGGAAATTCAGGGGAAGTTTTGGATGCTGTTGACATTTTGGAAGTACCTCATGTACTGGACCATGACACTACAAGCTATTCTGACATTCCAACTTCAAATGAGCGCTTTTCAAAAGCTGCATCTTATGATGTATCTAAACTCTCCTCAACAAGTGAAGCACATCCCCGAGAAGACAAGATTAGAAACCACATTTCTGCTAGGGTTGAAGACTCTCCTATGGAGAATGATGGAGCAGCAACAAATTTAGAGCGGAGTGATTCTGCTAGTTTACCTATGACAGAAGAGGTATGTGATCGGTTTTCATGCTACAGTTTCCTGTGACTATGTGGTGAATTCTCTTTGTTTCATTTCTCACACATTGCCAAATTTATGACCAATTATGTCCAGTTCTGCATTTATCAAGTGGTAGAGTAACTTTATGTACTATTAAGTATTATCCTCTTTGTACTTCAACTTTGTAAAACTGTAAGGGCTGGAAGACCAAAACTTTGTAGGAGGGTCGAAGATCGTCTATTCCAGTGTTATTTCCTCTTTCCCTTCCCTTTGTTAGAGAGGTAAAATGGATGGGCATATTAGGAATAGAAGCCAGGCGCTTTGACCTCGACGGATTTACAAATATTCCTATTAGAAAATGAAGAGGAGATGAAATCTCTCTTGTTATGGTATTAGCCAATATCACCAAAGTTTCCGACGTTCAAAGCTAGTGAATCTTCTCTGGTGCTCTATATATTCTAGCTACTGTTATTTTTGCATCAGTTCCTTCTGCTTGGGAAAAAATTCACACTTCGTGAGGAAGTGCCTTGAGGGTAACCATGCAATTTAGGAATCCAGATTGCCATAACTCATCTCCTTCCCTATTTTGAGATGTGATCGGAGTTGAACCTTACAGTTGCATATTTCATGTTGTGTTGGTGTAAGGTTAACCATATCTATCTAAAATGCGAGAACATTTATGCACATGTTGAAACATGTTTGAACTGGAGCTTGTGGCATTTGCTAAGTGACTGGAAATATTTAAATCTAGCCATTATGGTGAAGCACATGGATCGACTATTCTAGTAGCGCTACTGGTTGGGATTTGATTAAGAAAGAGAAGGTATATTTTATTGGCTTTCATCTGAGCCTGAATGGGAGTGGGATAAAGATGGATTGTTTTTCTTTTATTCTCTATTGTCGCTAGTTAAAAAAGCCGTGCTTTGCGCGGTGAAACATCTACTCTAGGTAAAAGATAATAATATTAAAATACAAAAATCAATTATATATTATAAGTCATACAGTTTTTATATTGCAATTCCAAGCAAATAAATAAATATATAAACCAAAATTATATATCAAATGTCTTAGGAAAAAATAAATAGCAGACAAATTTATATAAATAAAGCATGACCTCCCTTTTTGTAGTTTTATAAGGCTATATATTCTAATCAACGTTTTTCAACTTGATAACAAGTTATATATCACAAACTCTTGCCTTCCTATCCTAGTTAAATGTTGTTCATAAACACAATATTCATTATTGTAAAATTAAGGGTCAAAAACACACTTATAGTTGAGGAAAAGGGAAAAATTGATAGTTGCATTGTATTTTGATAAATAGTTAGTGATAGTTTAGGTAGGAAACTCATACACTTGGTAGTTTAGGTATGAAATTCGAATATCAGGGATACTTGTGCCTTGAGGTGTATTTTTGACCATTAACTCTATTGTGAAATATAATGTTTATTAGTATAATAGTAAGTAAAACTATTATTGATTATAATTAGAGACTTCTAGTGTTGTGATTTTGATCTTGTTCACAAGTATCTAGTAATTTACCAACCTTGTTTCCTTTTTGAAACTGCTTTTCAAACACGACTCCTCATTTATTCCCCTATCTTATTTTTAAAATTTTCAAAAGACTTTTCTTTTGTAACTTGTGATACTTTTTATATTCCAAGCTAATGACATTCTACACTGAAGATCATCCAATCCAAGATTTCTACATTCAGCCTGCAATAATGTCCAGAGCTTTCCGGGGAAAATCACCCATGTATACTTTCCATGGTGGCATGACCATTAAAGCCTAAAGTAATGATATACAAATAAACATAAATTAACAATAGATACCAGGTGAATAAATGAACATCATAAATTTCTAATTAGCTCCCATCGGGATTGGTTTATGAGATATGAGAAAAATGTGGAATAATGGAGTAAGAAAGATCTCTCATTCACAGCAAATTCCATTATAAACCCCCAACTTATGTACAATATTTTGCAGCTTTACTTCAGCATCACGGCCACAAAGACTCATCTATAATTAATTAATATATTACTCAAATTTTTATCCTTTAAATTAGCTAATATTTCCAGAGAATCTATTGTTTCTCTCAATCCTCTATCATTCCCTTTTTCCCTCTTTCATACTGTTACTTCCTCTGTGATTTTCTCTCTCACTTTGCTTAAGATCATTCCAAAGATCAGAAACATTATTCCCTTTTGTGCTTACAAATGTTATGTAATTTTCTTCTCATAATTCTCTGAAAATTTTCCAAAAACGTTTTTGTTTGTTTCAATATATTCCATCATTCATAGTATGAATTGAAAAAAGAAAAGAAGTAAATCCCCGAAATAAATAAATAAGTAAAGTATTTCAAATAAAATTTATTTTTACTCATAAAATTTGATTTTCTAGTAATTTTTTTATGTCCAAGTACAGTTTCAACCTTATATGTTTACAAATCCCAATGCATGATGAGCAACAAATACCATCATAAACGCACAATATCACTTTATTGTCCCATAACTAGAAATCTGTAATCTCCACAAAGATGCATAAAATACCAACTAAGCAAATCTCAAAAGCAAGGAAAAGGATATTTACCTTGCCGAGTACCTATGGCGAGGAGAGGAAGAAGAGGAGATTCGCCTGCCAGGAGGAGGGAGAGAATGGAGCCCTACCCAAGAGGATTATAAAAAGCGGCGGCTGTTTTATCAGGGGAAAGAGTTGACTGTTGAATACCCAATTTTCTGTAATGGAACATTTTCTTGAATTCTTTTAAAATGGAAAAAAGGCATAGAATGACTCCCCAAAAATGTTAGTTATATAGGGATGACTCAACACCTCGATTTGAGAGCGAAGAGGAAGTTATGAGTCAAGCAAGTTAACAGTAACTAAAACATGTAGCCATATGTTTTCAAAAATATAACTCCCCCACCTCAATTAATATTCTTATTGCAACATCTAACTATGGTGCCACACCTTGAGAAATGGGATAAATCATTCACCTCATCAATAGGTTGACTTTTGCGGCTACAATGCAGGAAGAAGTTTCTCTTGATCAGAGTCCAAAATGATTGATGGGAAACTGTAACGCAGACATGAAAGGAATTAAATTGCATAAGAAGAAATAAACTGCAAACCCAATAAAGAAGAGATGATACATTGAGGTCTATGTGTCGTCTGTGTGTGTGATGAAGGCAGAGAGACATACAACATGTTCCTTTCGCACTTGCGCCCAGAAAAGTCAAAAACTGCAACAAATGAAAACCCTAAGCAGCTAGTGATTTTCCAATCCATCAAATCACTCAATTCAAAGTTACCATGCAAATGCTGATACATAGAAAAATAAAGCACCCATCGTTGACACCCAAAAACATAATTTTAACATGAAGAAGAAAAAGTTCAACTTAAAATCAGAGATCATACATTGGAGAAGATGTCTGATCCGTGAAAAATAAATCAATAGAGAAAGAGGTTGAATATCCATATTTTTTGGTTTTTCCTGGGTTGGTGTAAAAACTGCAAATCTAAATGGCGACAGAAATACCCAAAATACTAATAAAACAAATCCCAAAAGCAAGAATGAGAATATTTACCTTGGCGAGTACCTATGTCGAGGGGAGGAAGAAGAGGAGATTGGTGTGGGTGAAGGAGGAAGAGGATTAGCCCTAATTAAGAGATTAAAAGAAACGGCGTTTGTTTTTATCAAGAAAAGAGGTGATTGTTTGAATCTAAGCTGCTCGGACTCGGGTGTGGGTGTCCGATACGGGTGCGGATTTAAAGGTCGGATCCTTCATGATCTGATTTTTAAGATTTGGGGATATGGATCCATGTATGAATACGGGCGTGGGTATTCACCTTTAAATAATTAAAATATATAAAAATAGAGTTATAAAACCTAAATTATGAGATATTATGTGGAGAATTTGAGGAGAATCCTGGAAGGAGATCAAAGGAGTGACATAGAAATTTTATATAAAATGTATTCCCTTTCCTTCAATTTCACCTTAGCTTTTGTATTGATTACAAAATTCATTAAAATTGGCCAGATTTTCCCCACCGATTTTTGTCAAAAGTACCCAAAATCTGTTGACCTAATCGGACACAGATCCCACACCCTCACCCACACCCACACCCACACCCATGTCGTGTCGACACGGGTGCGACACCAAAAGTGAAGCGTCCGAGTAACTTAGGGTTGAATATACCCGATTATCTTTAATGGAACAATTTTTTGAATTATTTTAAAAAGGGAAAAAGGCTTTAAAAAGTGAAAAAAAGATAAATAAGAATGCTTGTCATATAGGATGTCACGTCAACTGGCTGATGATTCTCTTATATATTTGCATATTAAGCACGGCTATCTCTCTTTTCTTGCCCCATATATAATATAAAGGTAGCAGCTGAAGACATTTTAAAAACCTCAGCATAGGCTCTTTTCCCTCTTGCATGCTTGATTGTCCATAGCACTTCACCTTGTCAGTTCACTGCTTATGCCTTGCCACTGGGCAGCCATTACACAGCGAAAGAAGAGATGAGACATGCTTTCATTTTCTACATTACGCAAAGAATGTGTATTATTTGTTCTTGCCTTTTCTTTTCTAGTTAAGGAAGTTTGTAAAATAATGTTGATTGTGAAATTAGGTTGTTACTAATGTTACCAACAATAAGGAAGAGGTTGCGGTTTTAAGTCTTGGAACTGAATCACAAATGGCGGAGCCCATGGTAGAAAATGTTGCATGTCTTGTCCCTAGCATTAAAAGGCAGCCAAATGTTGAAAGTTCAACTGATAACAAGGTTATTTGCTCTTCAAAACTTGAGGTTAAATTGGAAGCCGAAGTCCATGCTGATCCTGCAGCCCTTGAAAATCAACGTTTACTTCTAAGCGAGGGTAAGTTGGATATAACAAAACCATTGGCAAAACCTGCAGGGACATCTTCAGGATGCTTGTTTGAAAAAACTGGAGTAAATATTACCACTATAGTCAATTCGGAAAATAGTGACTGTAAATTAGAGGAAGGCAGTAGAAAGGCAATGATTGGTGGTAATAATACAACTAATACTGATGAATCACCCAGTGCACTCTGTCAATCTAATCAAGAACCTAAGATCTCTGAAGTTACAGTAGGAGCAAGAAAGAGTTCAGGACACAAACAAAGTTCAAAACCTGCTGAAGAGGCACCTAGATCAAGCTTAGCAGTTGCGACTTCGTTATCAGCTCCAAATCACCGTAAAGTAGTTCTATCCATGGTAAAATCATCTTCAGGTACAACAAAGTCTTCTGCTCCTGAGAGTCGAATATTCTCGAAAGCTCATAATCATGATTCTAATGGTAAACCGAGGGGAATGTCTGGGAGCAATCTGAGTAATAAAAGAGAGAGTTCGTCAATGGATGCTGGTAGGGATGAAGAGAGGCGTGAAAGACCAAAGAAAATGTTGAAAGAGCTCCCAAAGTCATCAGTTGGTTCAGCATCGAAGACATTGCAGTCGACCAAGCTCTCTCATGCTCCAGTGAAGAAAACATTATCAGAAGCAAAGGATTCAGTCCCCAATTCTTTTGCTAAAACATCAACTGTGCGTAGTAACCCTGCTAGTGCACGCTCTGCAGAGTCTTCTAGCTCACTGCAAAGTGAGAGTGTGACACACATTCAGAATAAAGCTGCAGGTACACATTTGACACAAAAATGCGAGAAGACAAACCAGCCAAGTTGCCTGCCATCTTCTAAAGTGAATACACACCTGATGCATCCTCCGTCTTCATCATCTCCTGCAGCACTAAGTGATGAAGAGGTAGAAGTTGAAGTAATGAATGTTTAAAGTTCAATATTTCCCTCTTAGCTTACGCTTGTCATTTTTATGTAGCTTGCTCTACTGCTTCATCAAGAACTTAATAGTTCTCCTAGAGTTCCTCGAGTGCCACGGATGCGTCATGCTGGTAGCTTACCTCAGTTAACCTCTCCAACATCTACAAGTATGCTAATGAAGCGAACATCTAGCGGAGGAGGAAAAGATCATGGTTTGGTAAGCTTTATTATATTTTTACGTAATAGGCGATTATATGCCTATTTTGACTTTATTCTGACGTGTTTATGTTTTGCCATAGACATCTAGGAGAAAGTCAAAGGACATAGGCAAAGATGGTGCAAACTGTTCTCAGGAGGTGGTTCAGGAAACTAAGAAATCTGAAAGATCAACTTCCCTTGGTTGTAGAAGAGAAGAAGATTCTATTATTAAGAGAGAAGGAGATGCTGGATCAGCAAAAAGTGTGCAGTCTCTGAAGAAGAGTCACACACTTGCGTCCAATACTACTGCAAGTAGTAGTTTATGTTCCCCAAATGAGGTAAATGAGCAGAACCTTTCCTCAATGCACAATTCACCAAGTGCAGCTGCTGCTGCTGCTGATGCAAAAGTGGTTGACTATCCTTCACATCAGACATTACCAGGTTTTTGCCTTAACAAGAGTTATATATGTTAGATGTTCTATAAAAACGAATATTCCTTTTATTTTGGATCTTCTTAATGTTACGTTGCTACCTTTTTTCTGCATTTGTAGGCTTGATTGCTGAGATTATGAGCAAAGGTCTAAGAATGACTTATGAAGAGCTCTGCAATGCAGTTCTTCCGGTACAGATGCTTTAATGAGATAAGATGTGTTCTCTTTCTGGTGTTAAAAATAATAATTAATTTGTCTGTTATCTTCCTGATTCTTCTGTAGCACTGGCCGAACTTGAGGAAGCACAATGGAGAACGTTATGCATATGCAAGTCACTCTCAGGCTGTCCTTGATTGCTTGCGGAACCGAAGTGAATGGTCTCGCCTGGTTGATCGGGGTCCCAAGGTTATCTTTAAGAATTAGGCACTGCTTGGAGTCTGAAAAGTGTCTAACGATTCTAAATTACTTTCTTTTGCTTTTTAAGCATTTATTTAAGCTTCATATTCAGTAAGCTAAAGCCTAATCGAGGGTGAGGAAGGTGCTATCTGAATTCTTTGTACCCATTCAGCTCTTCAAGATGCATAACGATAGTTCATTTTATGCTAGATGCCAGTGTAAACCACCCTCCTTTTTATCCGGGCTTGGGATCAGCTAAATTGCATAAGATCATGTGAAATTGAGGGCTGCATTTACATTTCCTATAACATAATTATATGTTACAAATAACATTTGAGACCAATTATGATCCGTCTTTGTATTAAGCCTCTTTATATGTTCTGCGACCATAGATAATAGCTCCCAATATTACTTATTAAAAGAAGGGTTTCTACTGGTATGCAGCCCAAGTGGGGAACTGGGAATGTCTGGTTCCCTGAGTCTGCGAAGGAAATAGGCAACTGTCCAAGTTTCCTTTTTATCTTTGACAAATTCTTGCAGTAAATCTGGATAGCTATTGCAATTGAAGAAACTTGTTGCATCAATGGTTAAGCTGATGATTTTTTTTTTATTACTGTGGCCATATTTAACTTTGAGGGAGGCAAGGTTCAATGTTAGGCAGTGTTTCTTGTTCTAGAGTGAGGTCATTGCGAAGGATACTTCAAAAAATAATGTGAAAATAGCTAGTTTGGAAGGGCTCCGACTGATTTATGGTTCACCTCGATTTCTTTCCAAAATAGTGAAGATTGAAGTTTGTTGTCTTAGCAAGCAGATCTCCTTGTAACCCTGCCTGGCTACCCAAATAAGGAAGAAAAACCATCCATGAAGCTTACATTACAGCAGAAAAGGAACTATGTTGATTAATGCTCGTTAATGAGTGATGTGTATATTCAATTCACCATTTGGATTCATATTAGGCTTATATCCTTTTAATTTATTTTTCTTTATCAGACAAGTACAAATAGGAAGAGACGCAAGCTTGATGTTGATTCCCAATTTACTGAATCGGAGGATAATGAAGATTGCATGGATAGAGCTGCAAAAGATGTCAGGAACAAGACTTTTGAATCAAAACAGGAAGAGTTTCCCAAAGGCAAGAGGAAGGCAAGAAAGCGCAGGCGATTGGCTCTTCAAGGAAGAGGCATAAAGGATGTGAGGAGGCGGCATAGGGCTGAGGTTTTCAGTGATGAGGAGATTGGCTCATCCTCTGAATCTGGCAGAGACAGCATGTTCAGCGAAGATGAGGTACAAGGTGGTGAAACTTCTCCTGCTGGAAATGAGGCCTCTGCTAGCTCTGATGAGAGAGCTACGATGTCATAATTTGTGTTAGGTGTTTTTTTGTTGGTTGGGGTGTTTAATACTTGACATCTATCATCAGAAAACTGATTCAAAGATCTTGTTCAGTGGTGCCTCTGCAGATTCTTGCATACATGAGGTTATGGCACTAGAGTAAAGTCATTGTTTATAGGATGTGCCATTGACTGGTAGCTTTGGCCATGTCATGTGCCGATCCTATTGGCATGTTTGTATATATGTTTCCTTGCATATCAACTGCTTGTTGATACTGTATGACTTTGTTAACGGGATTCATGACTGAATTGTAGATGAAAGTACTGTTTGGAATCTGTAAGCTGCTGTAACTAGTTTAGATGCTCAACTGCAGATCCCCTATGTTGGTTGGACTTTTGGTTTCATGGTATTGAGCCTGGTTGGTACATTTGTAAGTCCCCCTCTGGAAGTAGTATCTAGAGCACAGAAGTTTACAGTATAACATCAAAGACTGTTTTCAGTCGGCCTGTTTCTTTGAATTATAACTTGACTAGGAAAGTGGATTGTTCAAAGTAAAATTCTGAATGATTTTGTGTTCCAAGTGCACATTTGTGGTATGCTTTTATAAAGATGCTTTGAGTGCTTTCTTCATCAGTATTTGGGTTTAGGAAGAGTGAACAGCTTACGCAAAGTGCTCTCTATTTGATACTATTCGGTTGTCATTTCGATATGAGTAGGTTCTTGTAACTTTAGTTTTTGGTGTTCTCGAATAACCTTACATGCACAAATACATTATTCAACGTTTTTAACCTCCCAAAGTAATTACTACATGCACAAACACATCTGTTAGCAGAAGCTGAATTTTAACCATCATCATTCAATTGATTTTTAAAAAAAATAAAATACTGACATCAAGAGGCTGAATAATTACCATTGGGGTGTTTGTGGTTCGGTTAATGGTTAAAATTAAAATCAAATCAATCTAATCGTTTTTTTAAGTTTCTAAAATCAAACCAAACCAAACGGAAAAATTAACCGTCGGTTTGGTTCAGTTTTTTCAGTTTGAAAGTAATAAATTTTTTGAGGACATACGTATCTCGATACACACAAACACTTAGTACATCAACAATTCATAGGAAAACTATTGTCGATTCAATTAAATAATTAAGCAATACTATTATTATTATTACACGAACAAAGTGATTCAAGTAAAGACTAAAGTAATGAATTTGATGACCTTGAACTTATGATTGTAATAGTTAGGCTGAAATTTAAGTATTCGACTTGAAAAGAAGTGTAAAGTTAGACTTATGTTAATTAAAATTTAACAAAATATTTTATTTATGAATAATATATTATAATATTTATATCTTTGGTTTGATTATTTTTGCAGTTGTTTTTTAGTAAAATCAAAATCAAACCAAATATATCGGTTTTCAAAATTTAAAATGAAACCAAACCAAATCAAATATTCATTTTTTAATCGATTTGATTTGAATTACGATTCGATATAATTTTTTAACCATAACCATGAACAAACCTAATTACCACAATTTTGTAAACTATTATGGGATTTGCAATTTAGAATACCTTTTAGACCCTTTTCTTTCTAATACAAATAAAAATACCTACAATAAAATTAACCAAAAGAAAGAGAGAATACAAAACTCAAAAACATAAATAAAAAATATTTTATATTCAACCAGAAAGTAGAGGGTCTCGTGATTGGGCATTCATATATAAAAGGTTGGTGGATGAAAATTGAAAACTCAAAACTCAAAAGAGAGAGAGAGAGACGCTTCGTGTATTTGTGCAGATCAAAACTGGAATCGGGGAATTTGGGTTTCTCCTGTAATCTAGGGTTGTTCATTTCTGGTTTTCTCTATCGCTTTCGGATCTACTAGGGTTCGTCTATTCCTTTTCTCATACCCCTGTTTCGTTTCTTTTGTAAATTCAATTTTGAACTGGAATCTCTCTTCTTATTGTTTATTATCATTACTAGTATTGCGTGGATCATGACGATTCCGGATTCGACCTACATGATGGAAAACGGATCTATTGAATTGCCGTGCACCCCTGAAGAAGAGGCAAGGATCATTGAAGAGCTTATCAGCAAAGCTGAGTCCAATTTGAAACAAGGGAATCTCTATTATGTTATTTCTAACAGGTCCTGCTTTTTATTTTGATGTTCTATTCCAACAAGTATTGCACCGCCCGCTCCACTTTGTGTTTCTTTCTTTCTTGTTTTTATTTTGATTACCTACAAATTCCCATAGTCGCTGTTCTCTTACCATTAGACCAATGCCTTGGGACAAATTTCTCTTGCTGCTCACTCACATCTATCAGCTAAATAATTAGGGCTTCTGCCACCATGCTATGTTTGTAGTAAATGAGTTAATGTGCTAGTTTTCAATAACTATCTCAACAAGATATTTCTTTTTATCAGGTAAAATATTTCATTAATAATAACAAGGTATTAGAATATTAATTTAAAAAGCTTAACCTGATATGAACTGTTTCGGAAGTAATTGGGTTATGATATGACTCATTCTAGTCCATGAGTTTTAGTTTTGAAACATTAAAAATGGCTCAAGTTTCCCAGCAGCATATTGTAAGTGGTGTTTTCTCACCTATATTATATGAAAGAAAAGGAAGCTACTTGAGAAATGCCTCTCTTTGTTCTTCCTCTTGGCAGAATCTACAACATGATTAAGCACTAAGCATAAGCATACAGAGTTGATAATTATGTACCAAGTTCTTTCTCAAAAAAAATAATTATGTACCAAGTAAAATCATCAATGTGCACCTGAATGTGCTGTACTGGTAGAGAAAGTTTGAGAGCTGAAGCACTACATTGACTATGATTCATTGGATCTGTGAAACATTACCTTAATATTTATAGAGACCAGGACTATAATCGTACAAGAGGAAAATAATGCTAGGTGGTTTCTTCTTATCGAAGTCATATGACGCTTCAGCTATTCAGATCCTCCCTTCTGTTGCGGTGAACATTTTGCAATTTCATTTTACCTTAAAGATTGGTGCTCCATAATATGGTTACCGATGGACACTTCAACCAGTTCCAGATAAGAAATTGATTTGGTGACTACTCTGCTGACATCGTAACTGTTGGATTATTTCTTCTTTTTTTCTGGGCTGACCTTATGGTGTTTAGGTAGTTAAGCATTTTGCCAATTGCTAAAAGAAAAAAATTAGAACATGTCATAAAGGGAATAAACATGAAAATTCATACTCATTTAGTTTTGTCTGTATGTTTAGGTGGTTCATGGATTGGCAGAGGTACATTAGGAAGCCTCTTGGTGCTTATCCATTTAACGAGCATGCTACCGAATCTATGCCTTCTCTTTTGCCAAATTCAGCTAATAGACCTGGACCAATTGATAATAGCGATATAATAATTAGAGAAGCTGACAGTGGAGATGATGATCCACAGCTTCTCAGAACTTTGGAAGAAGGGCGTGATTATGTGTTGGTCCCACAAGAAGTATGGGAGAAGCTCTCTGAGTGGTAAGTTTTTCTTGCTTATTTCTCATTCATCTTCCTTTATCAGACAGTGCAGTGGAACTTAACTTGGCAACACCGTGTATGGTGTCTAGGAAATACTCCCATTGTTTTTTCATGAATAGAAGATACTCAATTTTTTGAAGGCATTTTTTGTCGAACAGCAGCTATGCGAAATTCCCTATGGTTTTCTTTTGTGAACTTCACTGTTCAGAAAGAGTTGTCTGTGGATGGTTATGGTCGACTGTCATGATTAGAAGTACTATGCTGTTACTTAATGCCCCCTTTGTTTCAATTGAAGTATCTTACTTTTCTTTTTTTATCCGATTTCAAAATGAATGTCTCTTTCTATATTTGGTCTTCAATTCCAACATTCTACATGACTTGTTTTTTGACCATAAGATTCATAGGCTATTTTGGTCATTATACACCACATGATTAAAAAGTCTCCTTTTCTTAAATTCCATGCCTAGTCAAACTAATACTCTTAAACTAAAATGGAGGGAGTATTTTTTTCATTTTCAGTGGAAGGGGAGCTGGATTGGAGCAGTAGCTCCCCTTCTGACAATTAACTGTGTCTATGTTAGTTAGGGTCTCAAAAAACCTTTTTAGAGCTGATTGTACAAAACATTTACTCTTCCCTGGGATTCACATGCTATTCTTTTCCCAGGTACTAGCATACATGCTAGTGATCTGCTAAAATTATGAGTGAAGTACAAGGGTTTTTCACATGCTTTCCATTTCTAATTTTTTTTTGCGGTAATCACACTGCCTTTAGGTATAAAGGAGGACCAGCATTACCTCGGAAAATGATATCTGTGGGAGATGCCAAGCAACTTAGCGTGGAGGTGTTCCCGTTATGTCTCAATTTATTTGATACTAGAGATAAAAGCCACAAGGCTTTACGGTTAAGTAAAAAGGTATTTATGGTCTTGCCTCTCTATTTAGTCTCACTAATTTATATAAGAAGATACAGAGTCATTTTTTGCCCCTTCAGAATAAAAGATCACTTATTGTCAGGGACTCAAGGTGCACTCTTGTTGCATCATCTTTCACTTCTTATCCTGAATTATAAATAGTGTACACCTGCTTCTTCATTCATTTGGCCATCTATTGGCTGTTTAAGAATGACATTAGTAAACGGACAATCTGATGATTGCTTTTGCTGTAACAATCTCAGTCATCTTGTCATTATCAATTCGGAAACATGTTTTTTTTAGGGATGGTGGGGTGGGGCATAGAGAATGATGTCTGATATTCTATTGGAGAAATACATGAACTTGCTATTCGAATCATGGTGGTCTTCTTATGTACTTCTGCACCCTCTATAACTTAATAAATGGGTGGAACCGTTAGCTATGTGGCGGTAGATCAATGTGACCGTACTAGCTGTATCATCTGATTGCTTTTTTGGTGTTTTGTTCTGTTGTTTAAATATGGTTTTTTTCCCCAGTTATTTAGCAACTTTAAAATGGTGTGATATGTTTCAGGCATCTTTACATGAACTCTATACCATAGTGTGTAGACTCAAAGAAATTGCGCCAGAGAAGGTTTGTTTCTTTTTAAAATTAGGACATTATCTAGTTCTATTTCATGTCATCAAGCAAAGTTTTTTTGAAATGAGACAAAAAATTTACCCTTATCATTTCTTGGATTGTACAGGCACACATCTGGGATTATTTTGATAAAAGGAAGCATACTAAGTTAGTTGCTTCAAACCAAACACTGGAGGACTCCAACTTGCAGATGGATCAAGATGTGAGTTTCTCATACAATATGTCCTCTCTACATTACTAGTGTCCTATGGAAAATGAGAAATACCAGCTGATAGTGGTATGCATTAGTAAGAGGGTCCGTTTTGTTTACCACATTAACTAAAATAATCTGAGCATAAAATCTCGCACAAGTAATACAATGCTTGGTTTGTGGAACAAGAAAAAATAATCTCAGAATAAGTGAATACATGCTTTCTAGTAAATCTTTACTGATGGAATGATCTCCTGCCAGATTCTCCTGGAGGTGCAACCTGAAGGGTCACTGCCTTCTGGTTTTGGCTTCGATTCAACCGGAAACGACTTGGCATTGGTTCCAGTTGAACCTCTGAGATCATCTGTCACAATTGCTGGTGGTCCAACATTGTCCAATGGTTTCTCTACTGGATATAGCTCCAATGCATATCAAGGGAGTTCTTTGAACTCCAGTTATGGTGACATGGAGGATGGATATGATAGTCTGAGGCCTGCAAGTAAAGGTGAAAGGGGAGGGTTGGCAGGATTATCCAATCTGGGCAACACATGCTTCATGAATAGTGCACTTCAGTGTCTGGTTCATACACCTCCCCTCGTCGAATACTTCTTGCAAGATTACACTGACGAGATTAACAAACAGAATCCTTTGGGGATGCATGTAATGTTGCTTCTTTTGTCTATGTTGTGAACTTTTTGTATGGAGGAGATCCATATTTAAGTTTCTAATATCTGTTGTAGTTTTACAGGGTGAGCTTGCACTTGCATTTGGTGAACTATTGAGGAAACTGTGGTCCTCTGGCCGAACACCCGTGGCACCTCGTGCATTCAAGGGAAAACTTGGTCGATTCGCTCCCCAGTTTAGCGGATATAACCAGCATGACTCTCAGGTTGGTTTGGCTCGTCTTGGCTGTGATTGTCATATTTGCCACAGGGTTTGCTCAATGCTAATTTTCGTCTTTAGGAATACTTCTGTATCATCTGATGATAAATGTATCATGTATTAGCCACTAGTAGAGCCTGTTGTTTTTCGTTGCTAGAATATTGCTGGTAGTTTTTCCCACTATAGGCAGCAGGCCTTAAGCTCAGATGTTTCCTTTGCCTCTATGTTCCGAAACACATTTCTCTTAAAATGCTGCTAGATTTTCAACAAGTGATATGCTTCTTTTTCTAGGAACTACTCGCCTTCCTCTTGGATGGATTACATGAAGATTTAAATCGCGTCAAGCAAAAACCGTATTTTGAGCCAAAGGACTCAGACGGTCGTCCAGATGAAGAAGTTGCTAACGAGCTTTGGAGATACCACAGAGCCAGAAATGACTCCGTTATAGTTGATATTTGCCAGGTTCTTAGCTTTTTGTCATTTTCTTTCTATATTGACTGGGACTGTCTTGATTGACCTTTATGCAAGTGATTTTATATTTTGTCTTGGGAACTGTTATTATTTTTTTCTTTTTCTCTTCCCTCTGCCAGCTTGAGTTCGACAGTGCCACTTACTGGAGGCTGATAATCACTTTTTTTTTTCTTTCTGGTGACAAAGGCTATTTCACTTTCAGTAATGTTTGGATAGAACTCTGTTGGCATATAAAGTATCTGAAATTGATGTTTGTTTTCTTGTTAGTGCATATGGCCAGCAAGTTCACTCATACTGAAGCTATTTATTTCAGGGCCAATATAAGTCTACGCTGGTTTGCCCTGACTGCAACAAAATCTCAATAACATTTGATCCCTTCATGTATTTGTCTCTACCACTTCCTTCAACAGTCACAAAGACAATGACAGTAACAGTGTTTTATAGTGATGGCAGTGGCCTTCCAATGCCATATACTGTTACCGTCTTGAAACATGGTTATATTAAAGATCTTGCACAGGCTTTAGAAATTGCATGCTGCTTAAGGATTGATGAATACCTGCTACTTGCAGAGGTAATGGTTTTTTTGCTATTTGTTCACATTATATATGGGTACCGGACATGTGCATGCCTATGCAAATGTCTGTACCAGAATCGTATATCTGCACACATGTAAATATTTTGTGTTGGTTTGTTCGAACTGTGCTACTGTTTGTTTCATAATAAGTCTCCTGAACAGGTCTATGATCATCGGGTATATCGATACTTTGAGAACTCTACAGAGATTTTGAATTCAGTTAAGGATGATGAACATATTGTTGCGTACAGGCTCCCGAAAAGGGTGGCACAACTGACAAGACTGGAGATTAGTCACAGGTACCTGGAAAAGTAAGTTTAAATCCTTGGATTATATTGGTACTTAATTTTTTTTAAAATTCTTGAATCTTGTGCTAATTTATAAGCTGTTAAAATTAAAAGTCCGTTATTTTTTGCCCACCAGCTGTCCCATTCGTCATGATCGATTTTTCATGCATTTGATAATTTACTAGTCTTCTCCTGGTATTGCTTTTAGCAACTTGAGTGAAAGTGTGGACTCGTGAATTTGTGATTATTTTCAATTTGGTGTGTGTGTTCACATTCAATAGTATAAATTCGTTATTGAGGTTAATAACTTGACAAAGAATGAGGTTAATTCTGAATTTCGTAGTTGAATACTACTTATCACTCATTCAGAAAAGTAACTATTCAGGACTGGTGTCTTGACTATACTTGTTATAGCTTATTCTTCACCTGCCGTTGACCATCATGCATTTTCTCCAGGTGTATCATAGACAGTTCGAAGGCCAGTGAGAGGAAGTTGTTCTTGACACCGCTTGTTACTTTCTTGGAAGACCCACATAACGGAGCTGATATTGATTTTGCTGTCCATAAGGTACTTGCTCCATTAAAAAAGAAGGCATTTATCTCATCAGCACCTGGTCTTAAGGATGGTGCCGAAAATGGTTCTCCCTCGGAAACAATTGAAGTACCAATGAACAGCTGTACTATCCAATTTGGTCGTGAAGGTCAATCAACGGAGTGCATAGATCCAGTGGGGAATTCCAGCATGGAGCTGACATTTCATCTTTGTTTAACTGATGAACGGGGTACTAACTGCAGGCCCGTTACAAAAGATACAGTGATAGAACCAGTTAGAATGCAAAAGGTTATATTGGATTGGACTGAGAAGGAATATGAGCTATATGATGCAAGCTACCTCAAAGACCTTCCAGAGGTTCACAAAAGTGGACTTACTGTGAAGAAAACCAAGCAAGAAGCTATATCCTTATTTTCGTGTTTGGAGGCCTTCCTAAAGGAGGAACCTTTGGGACCAGATGATATGTGGTATGTTATGAGATGTTTTCTTTAAGTGTCATCCACTTGATGTGGATTTAAGTGTATGTTTATGATTTTAATTCAGGTACTGTCCTCGCTGCAAGGAGCATAGACAAGCCTCCAAGAAGTTAGATTTATGGAGATTACCGGACATACTTGTTTTCCACTTAAAGCGGTTCTCTTATAGCCGATGGCTGAAGAACAAGCTTGATACGTTTGTGAATTTTCCCATACATAATCTGGATTTAAGCAAGTATGTGAAAAGTACGGATTTATCTGAGAGCTCCCATGTATATGAGCTATACGCAATAAGCAACCATTATGGTGGACTAGGTGGTGGACATTACACAGCTTACTGCAAGGTAATTTTTATTTTGTCTTGTTCTTTAGTTGAATATCGTAATTGCTACCTAGAATATATTCTTCTTGTGATAGCAATAAATCAGGAGCTGTTAATATATATAGTGAGAATATTGAGCTGAATCTCGGCCAAGGGGCTCCGATGGTCTTGGTTGACTGTAGATTCATTGTATACTTGCAAACAACTGATGGGTTCTTTAAATGGCAGTTGATTGATGATGACAGATGGTATCATTTTGATGATTCCCATGTTTCACCTGTCGCTGAATTGGATATCAAAACATCAGCTGCCTATGTGTTGTTCTATCGAAGAGTTAAAGCTCAACAAAATGGAGTTGTGGGAGGGTCCTTTCAGTGCCATAGAAGCTCTTGAAGATGCTCGACTGGTTGCTCTTATCCCCACTTGATAAAGTCTGAATTCTTGGCTGTCCGGCAGGGGCTAGTTCATGAGTCAGCTAACGTGGTTGGGGCTCATCTTATCCTAGGCAAATTAGAAGTAGGTGCTCTATCAGTAAGAGGCACCAAGAGGAAAACAGAAATTGGGTGAGGCTCTAGTGTTTCTTGAAAGACTTTTTTTTTTAGAGAAATTTTGTAAGTCTTGGGTATCCGAGTTATTCGTAAGAGGCATTATACTCTTGTAGAGTAGTGTTGTTCTTATCATTTTTTTAGCGAAGTTGTACTCAAGGAACAAACTTTTTTATCTAATTACATATAGCAGCTGGTTTCAGTATGACAGTTTGATGAAGAAGTTTTCATTAGGACAGTTATCAGCATTTTCTTGTAGATGAAAACAATGGACATAATTGAATGAAAGTGTTGAGAGTCTTTTTCTGCTGTTGAAGAGCCATAAAGTTAGAACAAACCAGTGAATGAGAGAGGATAGATAGGATTGGAATAATGGGTAAGCTATCGTATCATCTTATAAATCTACTAATACCAAGTAAAAAATAATCAAAGAATACAAACATTAGTGAGTCTTGTCTATTACAAATGGTACTAGTTGTCAAGTTTCTTCCATAGTCCAAAGCTCACAAAAGGCACAAGGTAGAGAAGCAAGGTCTTGGAGGGAGAAAGACTTGTCCCCTGAGAATTACACAAGAATATTAGTATCAAATGAAAGTAGACAGAATTTCATACATCTAAGTACTTTAGTAATTATAAAACTTGGAAATAAAAACATATATAGAAAAAGAAGCTAAAATGCTCACCGAATCAGAAGTAATGGCTAGATAACCGGAGGAGGAGCTTGCTGGCGGCACTGACGCTGATGGTATAGATCCAGACCCACCGGAGCTGTTGCTATTCGTACTCACTGCGTTGATTGCCGGGACTCCTAAGGGGTAAGCCTGAGATCCGTCCGGCTTGAACAGGCCATAGTTTCGCTCCGAACTAGGACCAGGCTTGAGGTTCTCATTGAACAAGGCAAATACGTATATGTTCAAATCCGAGTTAGGCCTCATGGGTGTACCCTTCTTCTGACCAATAAGCTTCATTAGATTACAGTTATATTTCCTAGCATTCTCCGGTGTAGCTCCGGCCTCGTCGGCGTCTCCCTTTGACGGCCATCCCGTCTCCGAGATCTGTACGCAGACGTTTTTGTACCCGATGGAAGCTAAAGCAGAGTGAACAGCATCGATCTGAGCGAAAAGCATGTTGTCGTAGTGGAGATTGGATTCTGGATCAACGATACCAGAGTTGGGCTGAAATAGCACGAAATCAAGGGAGACCTGCTTTGGATTTCCCTTGTAAGCAAAGTAAGGATAAGCATTAATCAGAAAAGGTGAGCCAGTTTTGCAATGGAAGTCCACGATCTGGGTAACACAGTTGACAAGATCCCGACGGAAAGCTCCAGCGGATGGCGGATAGGAAGTTTGTAGAATAGCAAGAGAATGTGCGGTGGTGACAGTGACTTGCTTGTCCAATTTGAGATTAACAAGAGCAGTGTGGACACTTTGCATTGCAGGGAGGAGGTTGTCGGTGAGGATGGTATCGTTAAAGGTGAGAACTTCATTACCGACAGCGATGCAGGTGATTTTAGTAGCAGGTAAGTAAGCTTGGACATTATTTTTAACCCATGATTGAGCTTTAGAAGGATCTTTCATCTTGGAAAGGTACTCATTGCCAAGACTGACGATGAACTCAACGCCGGTGTTAGCAAAGGCTTTGAGGACATGTGGGTCAGCATCATAGAGCTTGATTCTGGTAGCTCCGATGGATTTGACTAATGGTACCACGTTTTCCGGTAAGGGAAGATTGTTGGCAATTTGCCCGTAGTTGATACCTAGAGGAGCCACCATAGTTGGAGTAAAAAACAGCAGAAAAAGGAGAAGAGCAGAGGAGAGATTGGGTTCCATCATCAAATGACAAGGAAGGAAGGAAAGAGCTAAAGGTGAAAGAAAAGAGTAAAAGCAACCAGCAGCCTAGTTAGCAAAAAGTAAGCTGAGTGCCGAGTGGTGCTGTTATAAGTAACGGAGCGGCTGCCTTCCTGCCTGCCTGCTTTTATCTTCTCTTTATTAAATAAAAAAAGAATAGTAGTACTAGTCTAGTAGTAACTGGGAAAACACCATTAGTCCTAAAAGTAGCATTTTATGTTTAATACTAGTATTTGTTGCTTTAGAATAATACACTTTAGTAAATAGAGAGCATCTTATTATTCAATTTGGATTGTAGCATTACTACTACTACTACTACTACCAATAGAGTAGTAGACAAAGAGACAGCTGCCGTTATGTAAAGGAGATGCTTTGATTGAGCTGTAGTCCATTCAATCATGCTACCTTACTTTATGAATGAATGTGTCATGGGCACAAAAATGCAATAATTTAAGTGTTGATGATTGACATAGTTGGTTTCAATGTTGCATTATTTTCAAATAATCACTTTGAAATTCAATAGCCATCTCCTCAAAGTTAGCCAGCTTCTTTCATATGACCAACCAACTAATTTGAAATTGATTACTACTTCTTTTAAGCAAAATTTATAACTTACCACACTAGCTTTGTACTGAGCAAAAAATTCATCAAAGGAGGACGGAGCAAGAAACATTGATTCCTTGGGTAATTTTCATTATATAAGTACAACAAATAATTATGCAAGAAAAGGTACAACAAATTCACGCATATTAGCTACTAGTATTATTTATTTATGCTACATTACTAAGTATTTAGTTGCAAACATTAGTAATAACTATTTTCTACTGACTTTGATCCACACCACCTTAAATAGCCCTTCCCCACAAAAACATTAACCAGGATTTTACAGCCTGATATGCTGCTGCTCCCCAGCAAAAACCAATCATTTTGTAGATGATTGAGACCCCATAATAGGGTTCTACATAGTTCACTAATAAATACGTTTGCTTAATGACCTTATTGTTGAAACAAGGATAACACCAAAGCTCATTTAGGGAGTGGCTACATTTTCCTTGGCAAGTGGAGCGATTTCTTCCCCTTCAACACCGGGTTCACTGCCAGAAGCTCCTAACCCCAATAGCAATGTCTCCCATTTCTTGGCAGGTTCCTGCATGAACATCAGTTGGCATCCATCAGTGCTGACGAGAACAACAAACTGAAGTACCTACGCAAATTATCAAATTGACACCTACCTTCCAGGAGAGCTCCTCTGACATGCAATTTTTTATCATCTCAGCAAACGCGAGGGTGCCATAGACTGCAAGAGCTCTAGCAACTGTTGTTACTATCTTAAGCACATCAGCTGGGTCAACAACATCGCACTAACCAAATTCAAGAAGCAATAAGTTAATGTTTATGCAACAAGGGGTATATCAAGACGAGGATGGACCATGTACAAGTACACAATTGATGTAAAATCACATACTTCAACATTGAAGGCTCCCATATGGAATCCAGTATAGCCTTCTTTCACAGTGTCAACAAGTCCACCAGTCGAGGCACAGATTGGCACCTGACTCACGTGTGATTATGTTAAAATCATCAGATAACCAGTTTTCAGAAATGAAAAGCTTGCTGCTAACATTTAGTTGGCTATTATAATTTAGACTGAAAACAAGGTCTTGTGATTCTTTCTTTAAAACTCAGTAAAAGGGTACAAGCTCTTATGGTTCTTACTGTTCCATATCGCATAGCATGTAACTGAATGAGACCACAAGGTTCAAATCTGCTTGGAACCAACATAAAATCAGCACCAGCAGTGATCATGTGAGCCAAAGGGACATTGAATTTTGCCACTCCTTTAGCTTTGTTAGGGTACAACACTTCGAGCTGTTCAATCTCCTGCTCAAACTCCTTTTTGCCAGTTCCCTGATGCATAAGATGAGTAGCAGGTCAATTTCAGTTTCGGCACAAGTAAACTCAACAAGAAAGATACCATGAGTCCATTTGGTACTTACAAGGACTACAATTTGAACATCCAATCCGATGAACTTGTGAATTGCAGCAACAAGAATATCTGAACCTTTCTGCTCCTCAAGTCTGCCGATGAAGCCAATCAAAGGGATCTTCTTGTCAACAGGCAAGCCAACTGCTGCTTGAAGAGCCTCCTTTAGTAAAGGTTTTGCGTCCATGACCTGTATAGAGATTTTGATTAGCAAGAACTCTTTAATTTCATAAACATACAAAATAATTTAGTATATACTGAAGTCGGAAAAATCTTATCTTACAGTGGTTATATCGTATTTGACATCTGTGTATTTGTCAGTCGCTGGGTTCCACTCTTGTGTATCCATGCCATTCACAATCCCAGTTATGCAAGTCTTACGAAGGACATTGTCCAATTCAACACCCTTGTCAACAGCGGAGACAAGTTCTTGGGCATAGTATGGGCTCACTGTAACCACCCTATGTGATTCTAATATCCCAGCCTTCATCCAGTTGATTTTCCTACCTTTAACAGGCTTTTCATAACTGCAAAATTTTAAAAACTCAATTTTCTAGTATCAAAAGAGCTTCAAAAGTTGGTGGTCTGATTTGAAGCATTAAATACATACCCGTCAATGAAATCAAAAGAACCCCTGAATTCATCAGGAAGATTGAGAAGAGGGAAGTCAGAGAAAGAAAATCGGCCTTGGTAGGCAATGTTATGGATGCAGAAAGCGACCTAGAGGCAATGTGAAATTTATCATATATTAATACAACCTTATTGATTTGCAGGGTAAAGTGCAAATCAAGTGAATACAAAGAGATTTTACCTTGGCATTCAAATAGATTCCTCTAGAGTGGTACATTGACTTCAAGTAGCAGGGAATGAGAGCTGTGTGCCAATCATTGGCAATGAAGAGAACATCCTCTCCTGCAGGAATAGGCAAAATAAAGATGATTACCTACAATGATATACTAAGGAGTTTTCTGAAACTAGGATGTGTTAATTACCATATGGTCCTGAGAAGTAGTTGCTACTGTTCAAATTCAAAACTCTAGGTGCCTCTAGGGCTGCCTGAGAAAACAAGGTTAAAAAAACGATTTAAAGACAAAAGTAAAATGCCACATAAAAATAAAAAAGACAACAGTATAACAAGGAGTAACTAACTTACTTGACACAACAAGCTGAACCTAAGTTCATTGTCCAGATAATCTAGTCCAGCTTTGGGGCCATAGATTTTTGAACCAGTTTTACCCCAAACCTTAAAAGAGTAAAAGCACCAGTAGAGTTAAAAGATGCATATTCAAAATGACCTGTTCTCAGGACGGATTCATAATCATAATATGCTTACTTTCTCCAAGAACATTGGGTGGTCAACAAAAATACGATCAACCCCACGTTTATAGCAGTGAAAGAAACGAACAGTTTCAATGCTGTCTCCAACTTTGACCTGCAGATAAAGTAGCGGATCACATTATTGAATCAGGAAATGGAAGAGAACAATATTGTACCGTATGAATATAGGAAGGAGTACCTCAACTGCAACGCTAGTATCCCAAGCATCTTTGTATTGATCATAACGGGGGGATATTGTCATTACCCGATGTCCGCGGGCCTAAATGATAAAAAGACTGATGCAGTAGAAACTAAACAAACTAAGTAGGTAACCAAATGAAGAAAGACTTACTGCAAGGGCTGGTGGTAGTCCACCAAGAACATCACCTAGTCCACCAGTTTTGCTCCAAGGACCAACCTCAGTACCCACAAAGATCAAGTTCATTCCCTTTCCACAAACAATGGTAGCTGAGCATCCAGGTCTCTTGGTCTCAGTTCTGGATGCCATCTTGGGTGTTACCTTAGTATTAGTTCTTGATTGGAGCCCATCAAGCTTGTTAACAGCCCTTAACCCATTGTGAGTCAGAGTATGGTTCCTGAGTCCTATCTGTGACAAGGTTGATTTGGTGTCTAGTGAAGTTTGGCTTCTTGACACAAAGTGGTGTGAAGCTGTGATGCTTGCCATGTGATGTGTGGTCTATCTACCAACAGATGAACAAAAACAAAACAGAAATTGATTTCTGAGAAGAAGAAGCATTCACATTTATCAGTACCGATTACAGTAGGGTCAAATTCAGTAGGCAAGAGAATCAAAATCAGAATAGATGAGATGAGATATGAAACAACGTTTATACACTGATTCATAATACATAATAGAATGTAAACATGCATGAAATCAGAAATAGTTGGAGGAGATGAGTAAAAGTTACCACTTGTTGAGTGTTGATCAGCTGTGTGAGCGAGTGAGTGAGTGTGAGTGAGTGAGGAGGTGCCTTATTTGTAGCAGGTTTCAGTGACACGTGTCAAGAGAATAGCGGGTGGCTATCCCTTAGCGGAAGGCGACTGTGGACACTGTATTATAGGGAACAGTATTATGGGCCCTCTCTTTGTTGATTCACGGCTGGACTTCAACTTGGGCCTTGCAATGGGCCCGTCCGGTTCTGTCTCCTAGTATCTAAAAAACTAAACCAACTCCCTCCTCCCAATACCACTTGACATTCCTATGTCTCGTGATAATTAAATTATTATTATAGTAATAAAAAATAATATCTAGGTACTGGTCTCTGGTCCCTCCACTAGAATTTTGTATCCACATTTTTCTTTTCTTTCACAAATATTACTTAGTTACTTCTTTGTATGCCAAGTTATTGTAAATATTTTCTAATTTGTTACGATCTAATTATGAATGCACAATTCTAAAGAGTTACAGGTTGAATACATTACTTTACTTGGTTTAGCCTATATTAAGTTGCATTTTAGTATTAAGATTGAGATTCATGGTTCTATTACAAAATTGATACACTGCTAAAAGGAAGGATGGTTAAAAACAACATTTCTTCCTATTGTATTTTTTTTTTAACGAGCTTCCCGTATACAACATAACATGTCTCCGTCCCACTTGGCAGGAAAAAAAATACCCAAATAGGAAGAAACTGTCAAGTATGTCCATAGATGAGGACTTAATGGATAGGCTTTTCGAGGGTTCATAAATCATAATATCTGGCGGATGAGTCAACTAAATACTTGTGGTTTGTATCCTGATTACTCTGTCAACAGCCAAATAGAAAAGTTTGAAAAGAGAGAAAGGATTTGGTACAAGATACTGTTGCATTTGTTAAGTAATGAACAAAACGGAGTAATATATATAATTCCTTTGTTTCCTTATCTTTAGAGCCAATATAATAAGTAGTAGTCGTTGAAGAAAATAAAATTAATAGTTTTTTACTGCCTCATTCATTTTATTTATAATGGTGAACGTACGTACATATGTGATCAAAGTTTGTATAAGCAGCATGGCGCCAAACAAACTTGGCTATAGAACTAGCCAGTTAAATAGGAACACTTATAGGTCCAGGTTCCTGAGCAAAGATAAAACAAGTCACATTCCATACAAATGCTACTTGGATGAGCCGTAGCCAGTGTCTCCGTCTCGAATTTCTCATTCTCTGACGTCAATGGCAATTTTCTTGACTTGTCAGATCTGAGCCAAGTCCCTGTTATTTAAATAAGGGATCAGCAAAAAGTCGTCGGTGGTTAATGCTTTCACAAAGTTTCCATGACAAGTATATACGACTGCCACCCCCCTACGAAAGATTGATTTAAGTTGTATTTTATTTTTATACTCCCTCACTGGAGGAGCATGATTAGTTAGTTGTACCAAAGAAAAAATGATTTCACCATATTTGGGTTCATTTCCCGGCTGGTTTGTGCTGAATTCTTGGGGCATAAGGATTAAGGTCAGCCTTCAACCACAAGAAGAAACATCTTCGATCTCACCCAACACAAATAAATATCCAATCAAATGATTTTTCTTTTTCTTTATTTATTTATACACAATGTATTTCTCCATCATATTTCATTTAAATTTTCTTTCTTACTTCTTCCACTCATTTGATTCAGGCAACAACTATATATATAGTCTATTATTTACACAACTAGAAAATAAAATTGCAAACAGTTCAAGTGATTCTACGATCATAACAAATTTTTTTAATGCTACTTTAAAGTTTATTAGAGCTTCCACTTCAACAAAGTAGACCAATATATCCAGGATTAGTTGACCTGATACAAGCATATATGAGGCACGGTAACTTCAGATGGGAGGCAAACAATATAATGGAAAGGCCATCCCATTTTTTACCGGTATCTTCAACTAATTCACCTACTATATTTGTCACTGCTAGGATTTGAATTTGAAATCTCGCAATTCTCAACTCACCACACATTTGGTGAGAAAGGCAAGCCACCATTCCAATTATGAGCCATAAACTTGTTTCAGAGAATGCTCGAGAAAAAGAAGATGCTCACTCCATTAATAAATAAATAAACAAAAAAATATAATTAAAATAAAGAAAGAAAAAAAGTTAATAAAAGAATCAGCTTTGCTTTTTATTTGAAGCATGAGATATTCAGTGACACCAGAATTTCAACGAATACATGTATAGTATAATCTGGATTCTCCTGAACAGTGCAGCTCGACAGAAGGAAGACAACATAATATAACTCTAGCAGCTCTTCACAGTATCTAGCTCGCCTAACTCTTCACAGTGGCTACCTTACCTTGCTGCCAAAGTATGGGTCAAATGATGTTTATATAAAATGCCTCGACATACTAGAGCAGTTTCACAACCTTTTCCCAATCCCTGCAAACCTTCTAGCAACTCCAAATATAACTGCTTTTGTCAGGAGTCCACGATCAAGACTACAAGCAAGGGCAATTGCCCCACCAACAACTAAGAACCTCGGTATGTTCCTCCCTGCAGGCTTCTCAGGTGAATCCTTAGGCTCAATCTCAGAAAGATTGGTTTCGCTCCCCATTGATCTGAGATTCTCAATATCAACTTTGGTGTTGACTTGCGCCATGAAAGCACATCGTGAAATTGGGTCTCCAGATGCTCTATGTTTCTGGTATGCACATAAACCAGGGTCAATCTTCCTCACAGCTCCCCACATACCTTGCCTTACCCCGAGTTTTGCAATTTCCCAAGGAATACCCATGTCTTCATAATGAAAGAGTAATACTTCACAGGCAGTCATCCGACCATCTCTCTTGGATTCAGCTGTTCATGCAAAAGAAATTAAAAGGCAATTTAGATGTCTAGTCATAAAATAACTCTTCTCAGTGATTGAAATGAAACATCTCCAGTTTCAGTCTAAATACTGACATTTCCTATCATGATCCATAGGACAACTACATTTGATGGTTGATCATCATAATTGGTTCAGTAAATTCCATAATTTTATTGGAAGTTGAGCAATCAAGCTAGCAATATCACTTCAAATTACCTGCGCGGATGAACCAACTTGAATAGTAGAGATCAACACGTCTTGGTTTGTTGCGACGGGGCACAGAAGAGCATGGTACACCCTGAACAATGTAAAAATCAAGATTATTCAAGATTTCAGCAAAATGATGCAACATTGGAGAGTATAAAGTGAGTGAGGGCAGCTAAAAAAAATAAAACAGGAAGCACCGTCAGGTGTCAACCAATATCAGGTCAACCCAGTTTTGATATTTTATTCTATTGAAGTAACACGACACATGCGTAGAAACAGACAATGAAAAACATGAGGTAGGTTCTCCCACTAGGATACCTGCAATTTAATCTTGGGTCTTCCCCTCTCCTACAGGTAAACATTCCTCCTTTGAATGCTAATTATGAAGTATCTTAACTATTCAAATGCAAATCTGACAGGAAATATCCAACTCCAGTCAACTAATAGTAAGTACCTTAGAGAAGGCTTGACTTTGAAGATAGTAAGGATCTAAGAGCGGAGGCTCGACTCAGATGGTCACCATAAGTAGTATGAAATGGCTGGTTGAGATTAACATTGGTAGATCATATAAACAATTTATTTGTTAGATCCTGATGATAACCATGAAGGTAGGAAGGAATAGGGCTTGTGTGCAATATATACAAGGTATTGAGTGATTCCTCATCATCACCAGAGAATCCCTATTTAAGTATTTCACACAGCCCCCGTGGACGACTATGGGACGTGACTAGGATGAAGAAAGTTTCATTGAGGGAGAAGGTTCATTCATGTATCTCCATAAGTTACTAGGGTAATGAAGCCTTAGACTGCTCGCTGCAGTCTTGTTCACTGCTACCTTTGAAGGGAACACACATCAAATCCATTTTTGTCTTTCTGACCGTTAATGAGTACAGATTAACACATGCACAGCATAGTCTACTCCAAAAATCTCAAAAAAAAAAAAAGATGCCAAAAGCAGGAGAGGAAAATGGTTTGACAAGAAGTTACTGCACTCTCTTCAATTTGACTTGAATACCAATTTCTCTGTATTCTACTTAGATAACAGAAAACATATCTTTGCTTATCACCCTTCAGTTCACAACTAACATACTAAGTGCAAAAGAAACACATCTGAAAGAGGAGAACCCTCTTAAGCTGGTTTGATACAACTAACTCCACTTCTTTGAGTTCTACTCAGATAATGAAAAATGTAAATTAGCTCATCAGGTTCACAACTAATCTACAATGTCTAAAAGTATGACACCCTTAAATTTTATTCGTCAATTTCTATCTCTGATTATCTGGCTTTCACTCATATAAGAGATATCAAGTTAGATAACAAATGGCATGCCATGTTGAAAAATATTATTTACCATAACCAAACACAAATGATTCTGACAGCGAAGTGTACACTTGTTTGACATCCACAATTGGCACATACTACTTGTGCACTTATGACAAGCCTTCATTCTCTTACCTTTGTGATGCAGTAGTATGTCCGCCCTGACTCCCAAATTCGACGGCCTATAATGTACTCTCTATCACTGCAAAAGAAGGGAAACTGGACCAGAATGATTTTGGTTAGTCATACTTCAATTAGGCAATCCAAGAGTATGCACAAGTGAAGACAGAGCACTATAATACCTTACGCACCCACTGAACCACCATGGTTCCAGTGGTAGGACACTCTTCCAATCTTTCAGCATGTATAAGCATGTCATCCCACTTCAATCGAAATTCATCATCCCAGAAGAAATCCCTCAACATTTCTGGAGTGGCATCCTCATATACAGTTCTGCTACGATATTGTGGAGGTCCAGTCTAGCATGACATTAAAACGTAATCCATTTAAGGGAAAGTGTAAAATAATTAAATCCCTCCTATCATTACACATACTACAAGGCCAGGAGAGAGAAATCTACCTCGGGATCTCTACGCCAAGCCTGATAGGACATATTTGGGGTAGAACGATCCATCATCTGAATCCAAGCAGGTCCTCCATCTTGCTCTTCAACTAATCCGTCTAAGTAACGAAGGTCTGCATCAGTTACTACTGATTTTTCGGCTTCCAGCTGCAATGAACTGATAACAGCAGATTAAATAATTATTGGTGTCAAGGATTTGTGTATCTACTGTTGACACTCCACAATTTAATTAATTTTCAAGCTTCTTCAATTTCAAACAATTTGAAATAACTGTTTTCGAAAATAAAAAAATACTTTTGAAATCATTTTCAAGGCCATTTTGCCATTTCCCTATAAAATATATCTCAATATATATTAGATTCATATACTTGCTACTTTTAATAAAGATTAGGAAAATTTATTTTACCAAAATTGTGTTTTAGTGTGTGTTTTATTTCACTAAACTAATTTGTGATTTGATTGGTATAGTTGATCTTTTATTTCAAAATAATTATTTTTATCTTGTTGAAGTTAAGAAGCTTAAATAATTAGTTAAATTTATGATTTATCTCCTTCCCGTTTTAACAAATTCGGTTTAATTTTGAATCTAAGTTTGATTTGATAAAATATAGAAACCAAACAACCTGTTCCTTTCTTTCTTCCTATTAAGACCATACATTTGGCCCATTATGAAACACCCAGCCCAACTCCAATTCAACCCAGACCCCTCACTCTTTCTTCTCGCTCACAACACGCACAACGCTCAACCAGACGAACCCAGCCCTAAATCCTCATTTCGCCGCCTCAATTTCCCCTTTTCTCCTTCAATTCGTACACTCCGCGTGCTTAACACGAGCTCGAGGATGCCTAGAAGCTTCCAACCAAACGACCCCTAAATGATATAGCTCTTGTTGGTTAAAGTTGGTGCAAGAATGCTTTTAACTATGCCTTCCACACTTATTTGCTGATTAAAATTGCGATTACGTTGACTTCTATTTTTGCATATGAGGCAAATGTATTAGGATTGGAAGTTGTACTCCTTGTTTCCCCTCTTTACGTTGGCAGACTTAATTTGCATTATTAAATGTTGTTTGAGTTTGTTTACATGTTAAATTAGTATCAGCTCCCTTCTTGATTAGTTACTAATTCTTTTTCTTTGCATGCACTCTCCCATTTGAGTCCATTGGACTCCACCATCCCTTGCATATTCCTCTCTTCGAGTCAACCTCCACCAAGTCGCGAAAGGGAAGCAAATATTATTGGGTTAAAACTCAAAAACCAGCAGCAGCTGAAACAGGTAGCGGCAGTCCAAAAGGGACTCATTGTTTACTGTGATTATTCAACTTTTTATCTAACTTAGATGAATTCCCGGGAGATTTTTAATGACCTTTCTTTCACTATTTTGTTACAAGTACTTCAATTTTCAAAACCCGTTTTAGTTAAGGCAAACTTAAGCTTGTAGAATAACTTAAGAACCATTCGTGTTCTTTCATAGCTATTAAAAAGCTTTAATCCACGTTAATGAATTTGAACTAACCATTTGGTTCAATATCTTTAACTCGGATATATAGATTATTAAGTTAAAAACATTTTCGACACTTTAACTTTTAAATTTAGTACAAATTAATATCTATTCATTTTTATAAAGATTTTCATAAGTAACCCAATTTCTTTTATAAAAATAGTCAAATGTTTTAATCCTCAACTGCATGTTAGCGGATCGTGTTGTTTTAAATTAGTTTTCAAAAATAGGTAACCTCTATGTAAAGGAGAAATACAGAATATGAGCAAGACTTTGGAACAAACCTGGAGGTAGAGGATGAAATGGAGGGCGGGGAGTGAGTTTCCTTGATCCAAGAGGGAACTTGCAATTTGAGAGTTGAAAAGCCAAAAGACAAGTTTTGGAGAGCAGGAACATGTGTTGTAGGTACAGAATCAATGGAAAGATTAGCCCACTTGGGCTTCCATGACCATCCAACCAAGACCCCAATAAGAACAGCAATCCAGATGGGTGCCATAAACATCCCCAGCTCTAATATTACCTCCCCAAAAGTTGGTCTTTGTAAAATCTCAAGCAAAGCCGCTACCAAACCCATAATAAAAGAGAAGAAACAACCCCCGATTCAATCGTTAAAAAGGTATATAAACTTTGAGCACGGCGAAGAGTCGAGGGTTTCAAAAAGAAAAGAAAAAAAGAAGAAGATAGAGAAAGATAAATAAAAACAACCCTAAAGATAGATAGATAGCAGGAAAGAAAGAAAGAGTTATATTTTTTACTTAAATAAATGGAAGATAAAAGGAATAGATTTAGGGAAAAGAGGATAAGGATGTAGAGGTAGAGAAACGTGTTAGCCGATTGCTGGTAGGGCCTCTTTCATTTTTGCTCCTCAGGATTTTAGTTTTTATGTTCGACCAGGGAATAACAATTGCTTCTGGTGGTTCTGCTTTACAAATAGCCCCGGAATACCAAATGATGAATTGTAATTTTATATTGCGATAGTATTAGATTAGAAAAACAAGTGGTGCTTATATAAGTTTGTGTTGGAAAAAAATGTGTATTCTGGTTTTGTTTGACATAGGGGTATGTATGGGTTTGGTTAAATACTCACAAAAGTCAAGTCTTGGAGTAGTAGTATCGCCGCGTTTTCATCTCTCGTTCAAACCATTTGACTAAGGCTCTCTCTTTTATTTGTCTTTGACCATCAACTTTGTACCACTAATATCATTCCTACTTTATGGAAAATTACTATTCGGCATTGGGATTCCGGATTAGTATACATTAAAAGATGATATAAAATAATTTCAAGTTGAATTAGATAAGTTGAAATATCTCATGATTAAGTTTATAATAAAATATTTAATTTTAAAATATCTCACTTTACTCACATACTCCTAAACTCAATTGGCTTCGTCCTTATCATAAAAGAGTGAGAAATAGTGTTACCACAAAATTCTCACGTTTAACACAATTTGGATGTTTAGTGATAGTGGGTATCTCTCCTCTTCTTCATAAGTAAAGTCCCTAGAGATAGTGTTTTCATTAGTGTGCGCACCAACACAATCAAAAAAGGTTTTTTCTTTTTTCATAAATTAAAAACATTTCTTTTTGGAAGTGAATAATATATCACCCTTATTGGATTTATTTTTATATATGAGGAAGATGTGTATAAGCAGAGGGGAAGCTTATGAACAAGCTTGCGTGATAATTTGTAGGAATAATTCAGAAGAAGCAACATAAAATAGTGGAAATTAAAATGGTTTATCTCCGACCAAACCTAACTCTTGACAACATGGAAACAGTGGTCGGCGCATGTGGTAAATAGTCTTGTTTGTTATTTGGACACGACAATTACATGTACAATTATTGGAGTAATGTACATGGACCCATTTTCTTCTTCTAATGCAGTGTGGATCCGTAAACATGTCATTCATCATTTTCACTTCAATCATAGCAAATTTTGCAACCTAATAATTATTGCGATTTGATTTCCATCCCTTTCACTAACATGTTGAACATGCATATTCCGTCCACTCAATTTTTTCAACAATCAATTAATGGTAGTAACATATTTGGCCCTTCAGCTGCTTTGGAACATCAATTTTCTGCCCAACTAATAAACTTCCAATTAAGTTGGTATTTCCAGTCAAAAATTGGGCCATCACATCCCTACGATTGGAGTAACAACGAAAAGAATTAAACTGCACAATGCATATGATCATAAATTTTCAGAAACTAGTATGCCATATTGCTCCATTTCCCTCTCCACATCGCTGGTGGACCTCTTCCATCCTTTCCACTGATTTACAAATTCCACTACAGCTCCAATCGAACGATGCAGCACAAATGTTCCCAGCTTGGGCCTTCCACTCGCAATCTTTCAATTAAGAGGCCAAATAATCAAATGAGTAGAATTCTGTGTTGGAATTTTCATGCCATAATATATGCCTAAGGACTACTTGGCTACACTAAATTATTAAAAACTTGTTTGAGTTATAGACGAGCAATGTCAACAATCATCAACTCTCGTACCAGAAACCAGTACATCACATAGAGTATTCAAGTAAATCTTACCTGGGGGTGTTCCACAGCACAAACTCCGTTCATCAATATGTTCAACATCAAGCCCAATAAACCAAGAACCAAGAGAAACATCTTCATTTGCATACCTATGTAGAATGTGTCTGACAACAAATTCTTTATGAATAAACAGTATATGTCACAAGTAAAGCACATAGATATGCAATAAACAGAAACCTTGAGAAAAAATTTATCAAGCGAGAGGTGTACCCATTTTTCGATAGGTAGGTAGCCAAATCCTTGGAGATCGCATATATTTGTCCAGTTGCATGCCTAAAATACTTATTTCCCTCCTCACCAAATTTCCAGTATTCGGGTTCATGGTACTTCACTCCTCTGCACAAAAAGTATGTCATACTTGAAAATTTTGAATCTTGAAGTACAACTGTAGAAGGTCATTATGGATCTAGAATCTTACTTCTGTGAGAGAACGGGTCCAGATTTCATGCAACCCACGTACACACAAGGTTTAGATCGATGACGGTCTAACAATGAACCTACAACATCTGTGACAAAATATGGAATTAGTACATATTCATCCCTCTCCTACTTAGTGTTGGGAGGATGCACCATTAATTAACTAGCTTAATGCTTAATATAAACCTACAATAATTGTCCTCTTTTATCTGTGCAAGGGACTAGCACTGTGAGCAACCTACACAGGCAATACCAATTTAGCTGCAAATAAGTTCTAGTCATATTTGTACGTCCACTTAGGTCCAATATTTGCTAGGACTCAAATCTTTAATAGAGATTTAAATGCAAGTAAAAATGTAGAGAACCTAAATTTATAAATATTGGATCAAGCATGCTTAAATGGAGCAACATGGATAATGAAACATCTTATAGGCAGTACGAATTAGCTCAATTTTGTGTAGTTCTTGTTGTACTCTCCTAATTAGTGTGGACTCACTATTGCTCAGCATTCGGATAAAAGGAATTTGAATAAGCTTGTACTAACCCAGATTGACATGCACATCATCGTCAACTTTAATAAAGAAGTCAGCATCCCATTTTGCTGCTGCAGTTGAAAAGTATATTTGAGTCTTAGAGGACAGCTCATGATATCCCTCCACATGATTCTGCAAGGCAAGATGTCTTTATCATGTAGTAAAATGCTCAGTCAACAAAATCCAACTAAAGAGTTATGGCACACTATTGTTCTCTCTTCTATCTTGATTAAACTTAAAACCATAATGGCATATTGTAGATGATAGACTTGAAAGTAGCAAGACATATTCCAATGTGAAGATCATGCATACAGATGGGCAAAGGACACAGGAGGACAGAATATAAAGAAAAAAAGGTGTACTGTTTTTCTTCTTCTTTTTTTTATCAGTGAGAAGAGTGTTTTATGATAAACATTAACTGCATGCTAGATCAATGGACATCTCTTTTTACAGGCATATATATAGAGACACTCATACATGTTAAGCATATTCATTAATAAATGCATAAACTATTAAAAGAATGTATAAACAGTAGATGTCAATGCCATACATTTTTTTTTATCAGGAAGGTGAAAGATTGTCAGTTTCATATTTATACAATTGAAAGGTTCGCTCTTAACTTCCTTTGGAAAGGGGAAGTAAAATGTAACTCAAGTTATCTTGCTAATAGACAAACGCGAAAGCATGAAATGGAATAAGATAAGAGTACATGGCGTGCACTAAGAACAACAAACTTACCAGTCGAAAGAAATCATTATGTAGTGCATCCTCAGCATCTATAGCACGATCCAATACTCCACCTGGGGTTGCACTGGGCATCATCACAGTCCATTACTAATATGAAAAGAGAACACTGACTGCATAACAAAAATCCTTTCTAAGAATCATTCAATCTCCAATGTCAATTTACCTGTGCCCTATTACAAACCGTATGATAATGCCCTTCTCCTTTTCCAACTTTCTTAGATCCTCCCCTATATGGTTAATCAAAGCAATGTTAACCAACAATATTTCTTGGTTTAAGAAAATTTTCATACAAATTTGGTAATCAAACCTTGAGGCATCCAAGTTTCCCTAATTGAATCCCTGCGTTTTCTGCTGCTGAAAGCAGTAATGATTCCCATTACATAGAAAACCTTAGGATGGTTATTCAAAGGCTCAATTACTGGTTTCCTACCAACAGCAGCTATTTCTTCATTTTGTGCTTTAGCAGCAGCGAGCTTCATTTCCAGAGAAGATATGGTTTTGTCCAATTCCCTAAAAGTTTTGTGAACACAATGATATTGGATTATTACGCAGAATCAAAGATGAGATTCAAAACTTAATTCTCCTTTTAATGAATATAATCACTAGCTTGGAACCTGTATATTGAAGGGAGGGCACAGAAAGTTACATGATTACATCGTGTGTTTTAGAAACATTGAATAGAATATATCCTGCTACCAGAGAAGTATCCTGTATCAACATCAACCAACCCAGGAATCAGTTTATCTACTTATTTTGTGTAACTATGAGGCCAAAAACGTCACATTCCAGCTGACTTGCCTTTTTCTCGCACTCAAGAACAGGATGAAGTTCCTGTGACATATGTTCCACAGATATAGCATCGTTCACTGTTCTAGCAGGACCAGGCACTGTCAATAACCTAAGAAAAAGTAACTCAACTGTTGTCAAAGGAATACTAGATGTTGCAAGAAACTAACATAGAATTTTAACAATACACATGGAATACAACTATGTAGCAATACTCTTAATGCCAAAACTCTGTAAGATGTTGATTCAATGGCGTCTGCAGCTAATTACCAATACTGACATTCAATTCACGCATACTACATAAAATCCGTAGAGGTCGGTGCCCCATATTTTACCTATAAATTTGCCCCAGCTTTATTGTCTATATTATACTAGTAAAAAGACATGAACATGTCGCTTGTCACACTCACAGTAGTAAAACAGTACCTGTTGACAACAAAAACACCTAAGCAGAAGCTCGCAATGCAGAGCAGAGAGACCCATCTAGCGCCCTTGTAAGGTGGTGACCTTCCTACCTTCAAACCCATTTTCCTTTTCCTTTCCAATCCACTAAACAAGTAAACTAAACTTGTTTTTTTTTCCAAATTGAAATGAGAGTCAGAAGCACACGTGCTATCATTACCATACCATGCTAAAATTGGGAAAGCAATAAAATTTTCAAACAACACAGTGGGGACTAAGTTTGCAAATACAGGAGACTTCATGCCCTCTGCTTAATACCACCATAATTTCAAATTTTAAACAACAAACATAAAAAATAAAAAATAAAAAATAAAGTTTCCATCTTTTCTCTTTGTACTTCTTTAATTAATTATCACAACCATCTCATCTGGAAAAAAAATTAAACTATTAGAAAAATATATTTGTATTATTTAATTGTATTTTCAATATCATCTATTTTTAAATAAATATTACTAGAAAGTAGTATTCCTAGTATTTAGGAATAAAAGTCTGAAAAATATCTCAACTTTGATCGAATTTGTTATTGCGATACTAAACTTTCATGAGGACCTATTACCTCCCTAGACTATTTAATAGTGTATTTTTTACCCCTGAATTATTTAATAGTGTATTTTAAAGATATATATGTGCTCACGTGGTCACATTACTATTTATAATTTTGCATAATTTTTTATGTCCACGTGGGCAAATATATATGTTTAAAATACGATATTAAATAGTCTAGGAAGGTAATAGATACTCATAAAAGTTTAGTATCGCAACAGTAAATTCGACCAAAGTTAGGATATTTTTCAGACTCTTATCCCTAGTATTTATGAATAAAATAACTATCCACTCAAACATATCAATGGCCTAAAGTGCCCCTTTAGCTTAACTTATTTTTAGGCGTTTTTTACTTTTAAGCATTTTTAGTTGACCATTCAGCAACTTCCAAATTGGAAAGCACACGAGTGGAATTATCGAGGATTACCGCCTAATAAAGAAGAAGAAGAAGCATCATCAATTTCTTCATCTTCAGCCTGAGTTTTTGTCTTTACACATCAACTTATATATATATGTCATCAATTTCTTCATCTTCAACTTGAGTTTTTGTCTTTACACAGCAACTTATATATATGTCATGTCACAATAACCTGCTCTTTTCTTTTTGAGTCCAATTATTTTATATTATATTTATATATGCGCTTCATATATTCTTCTATTGCTAAAAGTAAAACAAAATACTTGGAATGGGAAGAATAATTGAATATGAAAGTATTTTAAATTAAGTATATTGGTGGAACAACTCAAATAAGATAGAAAATTCAGTGATTCAGTGAAAGCCCAACAAATTGAACATTCAATCACACGAAAATAAAATATTATTCAACAAACTAGATATCCTGTTCTTTCTTGTAATGTTTTTGTTTGAGAGGATCAAAGAGATGAATCTCTTTATTGAAGAAGAGAAATTGTCAGTAACTACCGATTGCCTGAACCATTGTACACTCTCTCCACTTATAAAAAGTAGCAATAATTTTGAGTTACAACTTCCTGTAAATTTATCTCATTTAAACGGGACTAGATTAATTACTTGTGATATAACCGTTCAATCAATTTTAGCATCAGTCAAAAATATTTGAACTTTTGCATTTGCAAATCATATTAAATATCAGACGAAGAGGGGTGATGTTTGACCTTCACAAGGCCTTCAGAGGTGACTGTCCAACCTTTTGTCCAAATCGAGTAAACTCAATTTTTTTAAGGAAAAATTACACAAGAAGGCAAATATGTGATGAATTTATGATTAACTACTATAGTTCAAATTAAAATAATTACAGTTCGCAACTATAGGTAGGGTTTTACATCAATTTTTTCTCTCCTCTCTCCTGCCAGTGCCCCCTCCTCTCTTGATCTCACTCGCCTATTTCCTCATAATATGTAGCTAAATACAATAGTTTTTGATACAATTGTATTCATTTTGATACAAATCAGTTGTATTAACTGTATTCGTGATACAACATGTATTCAACTGTCTCTCCAAGATCTCGCTCGCCTCTCTCCCCCCTCTCAAAGTCTCGTTTGCCTCTCTCTTCCCCCAAAATATATCTATAATTTGCAATTTAGCGAACTATTGTTATGGATCTCTATAATTAAGTATAAACTATAGTCATTTTTGAAAGTTTTCCAAAAAAAAAGAAGAAGAAATTACATAAATACACAACTCAAGATATCATAATCTTTAAAATTTCTTACCATTTAAAAAAAATACAAAAATCCCCTCTCGGATACATGTCTATCCCATCTAGGATACATCCCCCCCCCTATGGATACATCATAATCTCTAAAATTTCTTACCATTTAAAAAAATTACAAAAATCCCCTCTCGGATACATGTCTATCCCCTCTAGGATACATCCCCCCCCTGGATACATCTCTCTCATTAAGTAATATATCATTTGCCATCGTACAACCCAGAAATGTATCCGAGAGTAATGAAAAATCTAAGATTTTTGTAATTGGAGAAACTTCTAAAATAGAATGTAATTAACCAAATATATGAGATTTATGTAAAATGCCAAAAACAATTACCTAAATACACAACTTATTTTACCATATTCTCTAAAAAATTCTATCATTTGAAAAAATCACAAAAATTCCTACTATCTCCTATTCTTGGATACATCACTTTACGCGATGTATCGGTCGGATACATCACTTCACACGATGTATCGATTGGATACATCACTTCATATGATGTATCGATCGGATACATCACTTCACATGATGTATCGATCAGATGTATCGAGACATACGCGATGTATCAGGACATTGAGTGATGTATCGAGACGTTGAATGATGTATTTGAAATCGAGACGCAATGTATCGGGATTGTTGACACCCAATTTTGACCGACCTTTAACCCTTTTTGGAATGCTATTCGATTAAATACGTATTTTTTAAAATATATGTCGAGTTTAAAATTTTAATCGATTTTGTCTAAAAATTATATATTTTAGTATGCATGCTTTATAAAATTATCGTAAATATATTTAAAATATTTTAAAATTATAAGTAAAACTCAAAATAATTATTTTATTTCAAATGTTTTAAAATTTAAGTGATTTAATTATATAAAAATATTATAATATTTTGTAGTATTTTAATTGGATAGCATTTCTTTAATTTTCCTCAAATCCTTTAAATTTTAGCCGATTTTATTCTAATTCCTTTCAATTCTAGCCCATCCAATTCCAATTTTATTTTAATTATAGCCACTTTTATTACAATTCTAGCCAAATTTTATTGCAATTTTAGCCATTTCATATCCAATCCAATCTGATTTGTAAATTTCATCTCTTAATCCTAACCGTCCATCCTTTAAATTAAATCCTAGCCACTCATCTAATTCTAATCCTACGGTTGA